>CM021110.1:117006226-117058365 GCA_007115665.2 Sequoiadendron giganteum
CAAGAAACCTTTGGAACTCCTTCTTGGGCACTTTCAGCGTTATAACGACTGATTGTAAATTGAGAGATTACCTAGAAGCTCATTAGAAACATGGAAACAGTATTGGAAACATTAGAAACACATGACAATGACTGAAACATAAAAGATTGCCCTGAAGAAATCTTAAAAAGGAGGAAAACTCCACCTCGATTCACTATGCACCAATCAATGATTTACATTGTAACAAGTTAACAGCGTGTCAACCCAAGCCCTCATCATATTTAATAGCTAGCTTGTTAATAAGCTAGCTTTACAGTAGTCTGATGTAGACCTCCAAATGACACTAGAGGCACCAAAATGTGTTTTCCACGCCAAAATGATGAAATTGTTGTTTGTAATGTCGAGAAGATTACGATATCATTATAATCGATATGTTTTCACCATTTTTGTTTTGAGTTTTTTTTGCAATCGCCATGGTTAAGATGATTTTGTCACCTACGAAAACCAAATTTGTCGTAGTACAATAACCATTCCTTTCTCCTGCCTACATGTCAACCTTGAGATGCTTCAAATAATCCCAAGGCCTGCTCTTACAGAAACCTGTCTCCTTGTGAGGCAAGCCCCTAAAACGGCTTTTTGACTTGATTTGGATACACTTGATATACTGAATGATAACCTGTTTTACAAAGACTTGTAAAGCAACAAGAGATAGTTATATCATGCCAAAAGTCCATAAGTGACCTCCTCTTTCTTTGAAAAAATCATTATCCCTTAATTTCCATAGACACAATAAGTCATGGATTTTTATAAAAATGATACTATCCTCTTACAAAATTAATATAGTCAAACGAAAATGCAAATTAAGAGATACCCATCTAAAAAATGTTTCAAACAACATTAAAATTTGACAATAAAAGAAAATATGTAAACAATTCTCATCCAAATTACAAAAATAACAATTCTCAACCATGTTAAATCCAAAAGAAGATAGAATGGTGCCCACAACAAGCTTTTGATGCAAGAACAACTATCTAAAGCACGAAATTTTTGGTTCAATTGCAAGAGGGCCAAAATATAATTGAATTTTCCCTACCACTAATTAGGGGAGTCATCAAGACTCGCATAAGATTCAAAGAATTAAATAACATATAGGAAAAAAAAGCTTATCATAGAGAAATATGTTAGAGAACTCAAGCAACCCTTGCCCCACTTCATATTCCAAATTTTATTGCTAAAGGAGAGGTTAACCAATGGGGAGAGCCTTAGGAGGGATTTTGATAGTACAGTATATGTTCTTTTATGAGAGTCACCAAGTTTCAAATCTCTCTTGAGCTCCTCCCAATATAAGAGAGACACTAGTCTAAACACATTTGCAAAAGGTTGAATACCTTTAGAGAATCACCATCTAGACAAACATCCTCTAATAAGAGAAAAAGTGTACTATTACAAGATAATTTCCACCAAATAGATATAAACCCCTAACAATTGTTGTCCTCCTAGAGAAGACTCCATGCCCAACTAAAAGATGCCTCACCAACTCTCAAAGTCTCAAAATACTCCAAAAGACAAGAACTTGATAGCTTAACTAGAAAAGTCCAAACAAGTCAAATGGATGGATCCCCTTCCAATCTCACTTCTTGAGAAATCCATTATCAATGGTGTTCCTTCATAGCATCTTTCATGGCCTTCCCCCCACCATGGCTCTAAGAATCCACTTGACTACCAACCCAATGCCTTATATCTTAAGATTCTTTATACCAATTCTACCAAACTTTAGAGATAGGAAACACCACTTATGGTTCATAACATGCCTTTATATATTCCCTAACCATATAATTAAAAAAATATACCTTTGTGGCAAGGTGTGCACCCTTGGTCTCCTTGTGTTGTGGAGCGCAATGCTCGAGTTTGCGACATGGCTTAACCACCTCATGTGGATTCATTAACACTGGCAGTTGTATCGGGCATTAACAGGTTGATCTTTTGGCGCAAGGACGACCATCTGTGCAACAATTGGTATCAGAGCCTGGGTCACAAGTCTGAACCCCTCACTTGCATTGGGGAGATTGTTGCAAGGTGTGCACCCTTGGTCTCCTTGTGTTGTGCAACGCAACTCTTGAGTTCATAACATGGCTTAACCACCTCTTGTGGATTCATTAACTCTGCAATTGTATCAAGCATTAACAGGCGATCTTTTGGTGCAACGACAACAGTTTGTGCAACAACCTCACCAACCTACGTAACTTCTCCATGTGAATATTACTAATCAAATAAACAAGAAGCATAGAATATAGTGTAGGAAAAAAAAAAAAAATTGACAAACTTGTTGTTGGTTTGTTTTATGCTATAAAGTTCCAACTAGATCCTAGAGATGACCTAAATGAATAGCCAATTATTATGCTCAATCATTCTAGGGGTTGGCCAATGAGTAGGAGAAAGATTTTGCAATTTTCTCCTCTACACTCTAGGCTCTACAAAACCTAGGAGGGTGATCCTATGCAATGTCACTTAAGAATTCATACAATTAACTTTGGATATTGCTACAAACAGATATACTCTCTTCTTATGACCAAGCTTTGTAAGATAAACAACATAAAGGGGTAAGGTCTTGGTGTTTAGTTCAACTATGAGTCTAAGAGTATGCAAATAACATCATGTAATAAATATTGTTTGAATTTTAAATTGTTCATTAAAATTATTGATTGTGAGGATTATAGTCAAAACTTTATACAAACTGGTGCCTTAAACCTAGGTCATAGAGTCAAGGGAACCACAATTGAAAACCCTTATAACAACATTGATTTTAACTTGGAAGCTTAATGATAATGCATTACACTACCATCCCTCGATTTTTTTTAATTAATTCTACTTACAAATCCTTCTAGATACCTAAAGTATTCAACATTTCTCACAAAGCATATTCAATTTACTCCTTTAGTAAAATCCATAGAAGAAACATTCATACATAGGAAAGAGTACAAAGATGAATAGAAATAGATCCCTGGTCAATTTTATTCATAAATGTTGAAGGTAAATACATGTAGGATACAATTTGCTTGCAAAATTTGTCATGTATTGTATTCTAAATACTAATATCCTCATACAAAACTACCAATCACAATGGCATCCTTTCCTAACAAGACCTAAACCAGACATATACAAACTAAAATATAAAATTGCTTTGGTTACAAAATGTTCAAGATCATTGTACAATGGACCTGAATTCCCTTTTGTTGGCAACATGAGCATGATGATGCATGGTGTTTTCATTGATGACAACCCATTTTATAAGTGATGATATAGTCTGGAGCAGTCCAAGTATTTCTAGGAGATTGGCTAGGTGTTTAATGCAACAAAGCATCAATTTTTTGGTTTGCATTGCTCCGCACTGTAATATCTTGTCCTATAGTTTTGAGGTGATAATGGTATGTGTTGGAGGAGTCTACATCCAATTTTTTAGTGTTATATGTCTTCCACAGTCGAAGATATTAGTGACAAAATATCGGGCTATGTTGTGACAGAGTTATAGTCGTAGAGTGCTTGTTGGAACACTTTGCATTCCATTATGGGTGATCAATATGCTTTGTAGATTTCAAGAAGTGTTTGGATATGTCAAATGAGTGTGCACTCCAAGTTTCAAGTGGTTTGGTGGTCTGTGTGTCAATTTGTGAATGAGCAGTTGGTTCATTTAGTTGTTGCTTCACCATTTTTGTTGTACGGTGTCAACCTAAGGGTTTTGGGGTCGTACGGTATTAAGTTGAGTTTGAAGCAGATTCATCAGAATGATTATAGGTCATGTCAACCTATTTTGGTAAAGAATATGTTTTGGTTTCTTTCGTGAGGTATGTATGATGGAGTTTTGAGCCGAAAGGTTATGGTGTCACATGTTTCATCTAATTAGGCCGACCTAGTTGATGATATGTGTTTACGAAATATATACTTATATATAAGGTCAATTTAGTGTGTGTTGCATAAATGATGATGATGTAGAAGATGATGAGCGAGAGTGTGAAGTGTGAAAGGTGTTAGTGGTGAAGAATGAAGTGTGTAAAGTTAGTTTACTTAGCCTAACTGGAACTGTATCTTCATCATATTGCAAATGCATTATTAGTAGTTCAAAATCTAGCAGTGAGCCATTCTTTTTCCATATCTTTTGTAATTTTGTAAGAAGTGATCTTCCTTGGGCAGTGAGCCCTCCTATTTTCTAGACAATGAGTCCTCTGGATAATGAGCCTCCTATAATATGTTGTAACTGATTATGATATATTGTGAGGTAATCATCACTGAGGTTTTTCCCATTCAAGGGTTTTCCATGTACATCTAGTGTTCTTGTGTTGTTTTTTGTGGTGCATGCTTCAATATTTTTATTTTTTTTCTGCAAGTTTAATGAGATTCTTTGAATGCACTTTTCAGTTGATGAATTTCAAGGAATATTGATTCACCCCCCTTCTCAGTATTATGGGTGTTCAGCAATTGGTATCAGAGCAAGGTTCCTTCATTTGGCTTAGCCATTGAGGTAGATCTTAGAGGTTGAACACATGGCAACTAGGAGATTTCCTATCCCTCTAGAAGAAATTGTGATGGAAGGGTTTACTGAAGAAGACTATGAAGTTGATATAGAAGGAGAACTTAAATCTACTCTTGTTGATCTAGATAAAGCAGAGTGTGAGAATAAAGATCTGAAAGAAACTCCTAAGGAAGCAAATGAGTGTATCAAGAATCCGAGGAATCAAGTCAAGAAAGTTAAAGAGAAACTCAAGGAAACAAATGAGCAACTCAAACAATAAAATGAGTCAATCACTAATTTGAAAGTGCAAGTTGAACAAGGAAAAAGAGTTGAAGACTACTTGAATGCCATGTTGAAAGACAAGTCTACAAAAAATTCAAAGCTTGAAGAAGAAGTTATGTTTCTAAGGAAAGATTTGGAGAAAGCAAAGAGTCAAGAGGAAAATTTTGAGAAGAGCTCCACCTTTCTTGATGGTATGCTTCCTAGTCAAAAGGCTTCTAAGGATAAAGAATGATTAAGGTTTGAAAAAGGAGAAAGCTCAAAGAAAAATCAGACTCCAAACAATGTTGAAAAGGACAATAATGAACAAAGGAAAACTGGAGATAAGAAGAGAAATATCAAACATGTTTGAAACTAGAAGAAATATTTCAAGAGACCTCCCACTGAGCAACCAATTGTTCAAAGCTTTGTTCATAAGGCTAGTGACTGCAGAAGACCAATGATGAATGGTTACAATAATGGTATGATGTCTCAATCATTCCTTGGTTACTATTATACATGGAATGGATTTAGGCATAAGGCTTTTGAATGTAGATCTAAAATGGCAAGAAGTAAGTTTGCTCTGCAACAAAGTGTCACATGTTATAAATGCAATAAACTGGGACACTTAACTCTAAGTTTTGCAAAGGAAAGAATGTGAAACTGTTTGGTCCATAAAATGAGATTGATCCAATTGGCGTAAAGAAGGAGATGAACAATATCTGGAAGAAAAAGGAAGAGAATGATGTGAAGAATGAATGTGTGCCAAGTTTTGGTGCAAATGTTTCCTTCATAAACTAGATAGAAAGCATTAGATCAGGTGGAGTTTTAATAGAAAAATTTATAAACCCCTGCCAAAGATGAAATGTTGATGTATTCAGCATACTGGTGCATGTATAGATTGATTTGCTTGATCTATTGGTGAAATCTCTAGTGAGAAATCTCTTGATGCTAAGATTTTAGAATGTTTAGGAGTCTCTGTGGTGATATAGTGAAGGCTTGACAATATTTGACCTAACTTTTCAATACTATAATTAATGCATACTTTAGGTCATACAAAAGTGTTTATATTTCTTTTTGCACATTCTAAAAGGCATTTGTGTTCGAGCATTTGAAGAGGAGAGTAGTGCAAACAAGAGTTGAGGCAATTCTGAAGTGTTGAATGAAACCTTACTGATGAAATTAACAAGGTATTTATAATTTCCTACAAACTCTAGCTCAAGAAAAGTTCAAAATGTTTACTCCACAAGTTATTGATGTGCTTGAGAGGTCGAAACCTAAATTTAAGAAGCATATGTACAAGTCAATGGTAATGGATAAAGAAGGGGCATTCTCTAGGGTTCCTTCAAATGTGTTGCACTCAGAGGATGTGTGAATTTACATTCATTTGAAGTTGGATGAATATGATCACATGAAATTGGTGGAGTTTAGGGAAAAAATGCTAACTGGAGATGATTTCAAGTTAAAACTAGAGTATGCCAGTTTGACAAAGAAAAAGTTGGATGTGTGGACAAGATTTACTAATTTTGATTTTGAAGATGAGTGGGTGAAGTACATATTTTGAGCAGAATTCATGATAAATTCATGTGGTTGGATATGCTACATATGATAACCAAAGAGGAAATTAGGGTTGTCACCAATTTGTGCTCCATTGGACCAGTCCCAAAATTGAAGGTGGTAAAGAATGAGGTGGTAATGAAGCTTATTAGAGCCAAATTCTACAAGTGTGCCCCAATGGTGAATGACATTAAAGATTAATCTGTCAAATATGTTGGAATGATGATTGGTTACAAGATATTTCTCACAAACAAAGAGAATTATGTCTTTATCGCCGCAATACACAGCCTATCAGATGGTGAAGAGGGAAAAGAATTTGATCTTCATGAGCTCTTGATATTATAGCTTTTGGAAAACTTACAAAAGATAAAGGAGTCAAAATATCATTTTTGGTATTATACTCTTATCATTTGCTTACTGTTTTACTTTCTCAATGAGTTAGCTAGAGTGAAGAATGTTGTATGGCTAGATGATATTCCTATAGCCACTCAAATTAGAGATCATTTGAGGAGATTTCTTGGAAAAAATTCTTTTGATTCAATGTTGTGGGGATTCCTTAAACCTTTGCAATCCTAAATTCAAGAGAGAGAAATGATTCCAAGTAAAGTTGTGGATAATTATAAGAATGAGTTAACTTTTATGGTTAGCAAAGATTGTTGCTACATGGAAGTAGTTGAATCCAGAACTATTTGGGTTCTAGAGATGCCTTATGAGGAGATGATTCATAATGCATTGGTCTTGCAAAGACTGTGTTGAGAAAACCTAAAGATCCAACAATTGAAAGGTTTGGTACTTATAAAGAGAAATCTAGTAAAGAGAACCTAGAAAAGGACATTGAAGAAAATTTTGAAAAGATGAAGGTTGATTTGGAAAGGAAGTTTGGTACCCCTGAGGAACATGTGGAGAAATCTAAAGTCACATTTTCTCCTCTGCACACCATTCCATAGAAATCAAGAAGGTCAAGCAAGACCTTAGTCTCCACACCACCTACTGTAAGAAAGGCTTCTGAAACAAAGTCTACAAATGGTTCTAAGAAGAAAGATACATCCAACACCTTTGTGCAACAAAATTCTACCAAGAGAAGAAGGAAAGAAAAATAAACAAGAGAAAACAATATTAGTTGTGAAGAAGAATAAGAATAGGAAGAGGAAGAACATCAATTGGATTGAAAAAGGAAGTCAAAAATTTCTCAAGACTAGTATAGAAAAGGGAAAGAAGAAAGAGAACCCTCTAATCCAAGAGCATATTCCTATGAAGTTTGATGCATTATTCAATCCTATTGTAGAGCATGGTGCACTAAAGGAAACAACACTATTGTATGAAGAGTTGACTCCTGTTGACAATGCTACAATTGAGAAGGTAAGGGTGATCCCACAATACTGGTTTACAATTTTTGGGCAAACTAGACACTAAACTGATTTTTTTAACTAAATCTTCACTTTCAGGCTCCTATAGTGGCTAAACCATGAGGAATTTGAAGATGATGCAAACTAGTGATTTGTGAAGTTTTGTCTATAGATTCTAAATATATTTTTTTCAAAATTTTTGGAATCATATTGCACTTCTTTTTCTATCTCCTTCAAAAACTATCTTTTTTTAAAAAAACAACATTTTTAAGGAGTGATGCTCATCGTATACAACATAACTTTTTTGTACAAAGGATAAATTTTTTTTTTTTTTTTAATTTAGATTTTTAACAAGGATATCTAGCACTTTCATTTTGTTTCATAGTATTTTATTAAATATATTTTTCTTAATCAAGTTTCGAATTCAAACCAATTACAATTGAAACATAGGCGGATTGTATACAACATAACTTTTTCAGTATGTATTGAAATTCAATTTATTTTTTTAATGGATCAAGGACATCAATATCCAGCCTGAACATATTTTATAAAAATTTATTTTGATAATCTGCTATTCTTCCATGTGCAGAACAAAGAGCTTGATTTTCGATGAAAAACCTATGTTTAATAAAACTAAAAAAACACATACATGATAAAACCAAAACATATTAAAATTATATTCATTGGATAGCTCGTTCTGAGGACTACCATGATCATTTTAAATAAATTTTAAATGAATGCATTTGATCCCCCAAAAGGTAAATCAAAAGTGATTTTTAATCAACAGTTTGATAGGTGTAAAGGAGAATTCGTTGTAGGTATGGTTTAAACCTAGTGGGGTTCTATCCAAGGGGGTTTGATCTAAGGTGGTTTGATCAAACCCTCTTCAATTGAAATCCTTAAAATAGAAATTTTTAAAGCTTAAATCATTATATTTTCTAAAAATATGTGATTTTAGTAAAAATTAGAATCTCCCAGGAATTGTAAACCAGCTTTGTGAGATTACCCGTAATAGAGATGTATATGGTAACCTTTGATGTGAATCTAGGTGATATTCATGACCGACTCTCGATAAATCTTATAAATTCTCTTAGTTCCAACAAATAAGAAGTTGTGGTGGAAGAAGAAAAGATAAGAAAACAAGCTCTGGGGAAAACTAGAGTAACCCTTACTCATGAAGAAAGAATAAGATTTGCCTAATTGTAAACAAAATAATTTCAGACCAAACAAAGGGTAAATGCCCTAATGGGGAAGGACTCAGAAGAAATCAAGAGGATGGAGAGGAAAATAGAAGAGATAACACTCAATATTCTTGTAGAAATGAAGAAAGTTGTGCCTAAAGATAAGGAAACCACTCCTTTGGATGTTGAAGATCAATTTCAACAAGATACGTCTCTCCTAGAAATCAACTAGTCTTTCATAGAGCAACATGAGCAATATGAGAAATAAGATATTTTGACAAACAACACTCCTATGGATGTGGAGATAACTGATGAGAAAAACAAATAAGTTGAGCAAGGAGTCCCAAAGAAGACTAAATCTCAAAAGGAACAAACTTTGGCCCCAAAAGTTGAGAAGATTGCAAAGAATGCTTGGTTGTTGTAGAGAGAAGGAGAAGAGTGATACACATGCAAAAGAAAGCACTAAAATAGGTTGTGAATCCTCCAGACCCTCCAGATATTCATTGAAAGACCTTTTGGACATACAATTATAGTTTCAACCAATGGTGTATGCATAATTGCTACAAATTCCTATGCAACAAGGACAAGTGGATATGGAAAGGATTTGGACCCTCTACATAAATTTACAACTTGGTGATTTGTATTTCATACCTCCACAAGAAAGGAGATTCTTCAAACTCACATAAAGAGCATAGAGTTAGTTGATGAAGCATTCAAGGTACTGCAAGAAAGCCTTCCTAGAGTATCCATTGATACTTCTTTGTTAGGTATTCAACAGTTGAAGTTATTGTTAGACTCTTTTAAGGATTACTCTGTTGGACTAGAAGAGAAGATTGAAAGGGAAGAAACAAAGAAGTTGAATGATAAGAGGCTAGTTGATGCCTCAAATAAGTGTGCTTCTACACACACCAAGTTGTAAGGCAACTTGGAGATGTTAAAAAGTGTTTGAAGGAAGCAAAACAATTGTTTCAATTTTGTTTGAAGTGGCCTTTGTCTACAAAGAGCATCAAGGATCAGATGGACTCAATTGAGTCTCAAATTGCTTAGACCTCAAGTGCTTATGATCTAGTGAATGATGGAGATGGAGCTACTAGAGCAGTCATTGAAAATCTACATGGTCAATTATTTGTGCAAGTCTTACATCTTTAACTGGAGTTTTTTCCAATGCGAAGAACATTGTACAAAATATAACAGTGCTTAGTTCTCTGGAAGAAGCAGAAGACCTTCATTTATAGTTTGAGAACCAATGCCACATGCTTGCCTTCACCAAGAAGGATTGGGATGTTTCCAAGAAGGATTGAGAGCCACACCTTACAAAATTAAAGGCATCATATCAAGGTACATTACCGTCATCTAGTTAAGGTGTTGTAATGGCATGAATTTGCACCCCTTGCAAATTCCACATTTACGTACCTCCTACCTTAGAAAATCAAGTTCGATAATGCAATTCCATGTCCTTCATTCGCTTCCCATCCATGTCTGTGTGCCGCACTTCCATCCTGACTGGATTCCTACCTTTGAAATTTGCAAAGGCGTTAAAATTCTCCATTGGTGCGGAAGAGTAACATCTCTACTCCCTTCACCAACCTCGAATGACTCCTTTGCCTCCAATTTCACCTTCAAATGACTATCTCTTTCATTCGTTCACTCTCTCTTGAACTCCCTTGATCTCATTCATTCTTGGAAACTACCTACACACTTCAATTACAACATTCTCACCTCCATTGAAGCTGCAATTTGGTGTCTTGTGGACTCAATCTCCTTGTTGTTGTGGAAGTTTCGGCATTTGTAAGCTTGCAAGCTCACTCATCCTCCCATTTTCCTTGAGTGCACGTGGTTGAAGGTGATATTATTTCATCTTCCATTCACTTAACATTATCATATTGGTTTTGTAGCATATTATTGTTTAGCATAGTGCTTATTACTTTCATTTCAATATCTTATTTATCATATTTCTCCTATCATTGTTATATTGGTTGTTTGTAGAGTTGGGAACACCAAAGCAGGGGACTGACTATGAAAATCTTCTATACACAACCCCAACATTTTTTTCATCTTGTGTGTGTACATTGCTCGTCGAGTGAATACCTTGAAGATATCAACTTGTGGGTAGGAAGGTGCTCTTTCCTCACCCTCTCTTGTCAATTTTTAGATTAGATCAAGTTAAAGTATTCTTCTTGTTATTCAGTTATTTAGTTGCTTTCTTCTTTTTGTTATCGCATTAAACCATGCCTATTAGGTTGTTAGTAGGTTTCCTTAGCTTTTAGACTGTACTTTAAAATTTATGTTTGTACATATGTCAGTGCCCCACTAATACACTAGTGTGTCACACTATAGTTTGTGTCTTGCACTGTAGTCCTTTGGCAGTGAGTTGCCTAAGCATGCTCACTTGACTTTCTAAGACTCTTAGGCTGGCAAAAAGAAAGAGGTAGATCAATTGTCCTTCCTTTTCACCCCTTTAAATATCAAACCTATCTTAAACAATCCCTTGAATTGAGGTAGATTAGAGTAGCCTATTATTATATACCCTCTTGTGACCTGAGGTCCTAAGTAGTCAGTCTCCCTCCTCTACATTTTCGTGAACATGACGTGAACCTTCCAGTATTTATTTCTTTGTGTTGAGGTTCTTTCTCTCGTGTCTATGTAATTTGTGGACTTGTGTGTTTTGATGCTTTATGAGCTTCACAACTTAGTCTACAACTTTTGGATACGTTGTTAGAAGGAGTGTGCAACAACGACACTTAGAGATGGGCTTCGCAAGGGTCACTACGACTCTTGCTTCCTAGGAGATTGTATCGAAGACAAAGACGAGTTTCTTCAATGAAACCACTTGTGTCCCTACTCATGTTTCTCCTTCAACTTCACCTCTAGATGAGTATGACACTATCACTATTCTCACAGAGCACCTCTTGGCTTTGGATAGGAGGCTTTTAGATATTAGGAACCATTTGGGGAAAGATCAACACAATTAGGGTCACTAGAGTTGTTAATGGAATCAAATATATTCTAGACAAGGATCGAACAAGCATAGAGTTCCTCCATGGCCTTACTGACTTAATGAAATCATATGTCCCTTCTTACAACCCTAGTTCAAGTATTACCTGAGGTCATGTGCTCAATGCTTATGAAAGACAAATTGGCATCTTGATGCCTATGGCATAGGTATGCATGGCTTAAACGGGCCCTTCCTTCAACATCTTCGCTCCTACTTCGCCTCCTACTGTCAAATCAAGCAAAATACCTCAAGGATTCAATGTCCTTCCTCTTGGGGGCTACGTTGTCCTTGGCAATGGAATTTCTAGTGGAATGTGGGCTGGTGGTTTTGGTATATCTGGTGCCCTAGGTGGCTCTGGTGGTGGTTATGGTGGTGGCTCCAATGTCAGCTACGACAGTGGCTCTTGAGATGGTCTTGGTGGTGTCTCCACTGGCCCTATTTCTTCATCTGACCCCATTATGAATGCCCTGCTACAAAATATGGGTCGAATGCACAACTAGTTGGCGAGTCTGTCCCAAGCATCTGCCTAGCCGATCTTTCAACCTTTCTCCTAAAATAGTCCTTTGTCGGTGGCAATTCTAAACACTCCCATCCCCCAAGGGATGTAAATTCCCAAGTGTGAAAAATACAATGGTAAAGGAGACCCTCAACCACACATGTCAGCCTTTAACGTGATGTGTACATACTTCTTTCACCACAACACCTTAATGGAAAAATTATTTCCTCGATCTCTCAAGGACACAACACTAGAGTGGTATTGTTCCTTGCCAGACAACTCCATATTATTGTTCGATCAACTTGTTAATCATTTTCTTTGGCAATTCCAGGCTAACATCGGGTCGAAGATGGCCTTTTCGAACCTCACCCACTGTAGAAAGGAGAGAAGATTATTGATTTCATTACTCAATATCAAACACTCTTTTAATAGATCTCTTACTTGTTACTAGACTCAGATGTGCAAAAGGTGTTCATTGAAAACTTGCAGAGACCTTGACAGGAGAAGTTTGCCTTAATAAAGTATCCTTCTTTCGCACATCTATGTGCGGCGTTGTGGGAGTATCAACAAATATTTGTTCAGTTTGGGGAATCTTCCTCGTGCTCCCATCCATAAGGAAGATCTATTGTGTCAATCTTAGGAAAAGGAAATTTTTTTGTGAATGTAGTCGTCACGCCTAATGACAAGGGCCTCAAGCGCAATAGATAGTTCACATAGTTTTTTGAATCTTACTCTTCTATTTTGCAATTGTTAAAGGATAAAGTTATAACCTTGGAAGATTCTCAACCTCTTAGATAGCCTTACCCCCACTGGTACGATGGTAATGTGTTCTACCAATACCATCATGTCCATGGGCATGGTATTGAATGTTGTATATGATTGTGTCGTGAGATATAGGATCACATCAACGATGGTACCATTCGCCTTAATGGTAAAAAGTAGAATGTGAACAAGTTTGTGGCTAAGGTTGTAAGGAATCTAAGGTAGCAGAACAACTTCCTAGACTAATCTTGAGAGGAGAATAATGCAAAACTTAATATATATTTAATAGTTATATAAACTTAAATAGAAATAAACATAAATATCATGCTTACCACAACATAGTGATTTACATGGGGAAAACCCTTTCAAGAGAAAAACCCCATGCTCCAAAATCCATTCAATATATTATTTAGAAATCACAAAGATTACAAGATACTTGCAGAGCAAGCTTCTCACAGGAGTATCACCACTAGAGATCAAGAGACAACATGATCGCTATCAAAATATCATAATACATCACTGTCTACCCCAACCGTAATACAACACCCTCATAAAATAGGGTTACATTCTAGCACAAGACAGGCCAACAAAATATCCACCATTAGATCTAAAACCTAATAATGAACGATCCATATTTATAATAGATCACTATCTAATGTATGTCGACCATTTTAGGGGTTTCTTGAAAACGTTAACATGTTCACATTTAGCTCTTTTCTACCATTGTATACACCTTTCGGTGTAACTAGTTAATAATTATACACCCTATCAACAATAAACTATATATAAAATCATGGTTGAGACACATTTTCCCAATAAATCTCCCACTTGTTGAACACCTTGCAAGAGCAACGCGAGGGTGTAAACTGTTAGAGTAATAAGTTATATGCTTAATTAATTATATCATACTGGTTAATTAATTAAGTCACTTATTCCTCTAGTTGCTTAAGCTAAACTTAGGCATATTAATAATTGATTAATTATTAAGTGTGCACACTAGGGTTTCTTTTAGGGTTTCCCTTTTGGGGTTTCTTGATCTCCTTCATAAGGATTGATCTCTTTGTAATATTTGAGATTCTCATAATGCATTTTACACCTCAGACCTACAGCTGCCTGTTCGTGATCTGAAGATATGGCTTCTCAGTGAGTTTCAAATGCAAGGGTTTCCACAGGCATCTTTTTTGCAAGATTTGGGGGTAGCCGATTTTTCGACACACTATGGGCTCAAACGAACGTCGCCATCACATTCACAGCGCCTCAAAACCCTAGGAACACCTGTCGTTTGGTTGATTTTGGTGATCTTGATCTGGGAGGCAAAAAAAATTTACCATGGAGGCCGTATGGCCTCCCCAGCACGCATTCCGAGGTCAAAAAAGGCACAAAAATCAAAAAAACGTACGTTTCTTGGTATCCACACTGGTGCTCACAATGCAGAGAGGATTCCGCCACCAGGCGGCCACCAGTCCGCCACCGCCGCCGGTGGCTCCCCCATTCGCCCGCCAGCCCTTGAGGGCTCCTGTGCTGCAGTCATGGTCCCATGGAGAACCGACCGCCAGATCTAGCCCCCGCAGGCTCCAAATGCATTGGCCGCAGGTTCTATGGGGGACCAGACCCCTCACGTCCGGCCCCTGGCCCACTGTAACCCCCGCCCACGGTCATATGGCGACCAAGGGCCGAAAATTTTTCTGCAAGGAGTGTTTTTTTGCGGCGACGGCCTCCAGGCCGTCAAATTTAGGCTCGTGAACCGTTGATGTCAGCATGATGTCACCGTCTGTACGGCGGTGTTTGTTCCCTCTAACCCTAGTTTTCTCTAAAGAAGCAGTTTTTTTCTTTTTTGCATAACTTGGGCATACGGTATCAAAATCGGGCAAACGAGATATTGCCGGAAAGCTGGTTCCGAGTACTTTCATTTGGTGCAGTTTATTTTATAGTATATTCTTATTTTTACTGCATTTATTTCTGGTTGAAGTCAGATGTTTATTTTATGCTTCCGAGCTCATAACTTTTTGCCATGATCTCCGATTTTCGCTATCTTTACGGCGTTGGAAAGGTATTGAGGAGCTCTATGTTTCTATCCATGCACTTTTTTCTGTATCTATCCTAGGTTTATCATTATTCCAGATTTGGCCTGATGGGTCATTTGGAGATTACTTGGATATTTTAACAGTTGGGAGAGTGCAACTTGCATCTTTGCACTTCATTTTCAGTGATACATCATTCAATAATCGACTGCTGCTTCATAGATTCCAAGGTTGTTCCCGTTTGGAGTTTTCGAGTGTTCCGTGACATCGAGTCTACTGTCACATCATTATGATTCCGATATGGTTTCTTGTAGACAGAAGTATCTTTCCTTGCTTTCCAGATTGTGGTTCCAGTGTTACTCTACAGTGTTCTTCCAGTGCTTCTTTGCAGCATGTCATATCATTGTAGGGGGGTTTTGTCCCACTAGTTTTTCCTCCTCTACCTCTTTCTTGCATTTGTAAATGGGTACTTGATCAGGCCTAGTTGCCGAGACCCATCTTTGCTTGCATGCATCTTCTTCTAGTGTTTTAGCTTCTTCCTAAGTTCATCCTATAGGTGTTGTGAGTATTGTTATATGTTTAACACTAATTATATCATAATCAAGCACTAATTGCTCAATTTATTCCTCTAGTTGCTTAAGCTAAACTTAGGCACATTAATAATTGATTAATTATTAAGTGTGCACACTAGGGTTTCTTTTAGGGTTTCCCTTTTAGGGTTTCTTGATCTCCTTCATAAGGATTGATCTCTTTGTAATATTTGAGATTCTCATAATGCATTTTACACTTTGAGGTTTACAGATCTTGTTTGTTTTGAATGTCTTTTGCATGTGACAGGTGATTGCATGCAGGTGATCTTGGATTCTAACATAAACATCGTCTCTTTAATTGCTAGGGGTCGAAAGGCCCATAGTCTCTGAACACCATCTAAACTTCTCTATGCTAACTAGCTTAGTTAAAGGAATCAAAAAAATTCATCAAAGTCTCTACCTTAACCAGCTTCACCCTACCATCTTTGACCATATCTCTAACAAAATTATATTGTACATCAATGTGCTTTGTCTTGGCATGAACTATTGGGTTCTTGGCTAGACATATTGCACTTTGACTGTCGCAATAAAATGTCACTACACCTTATTTTATTCCAATATCTTAACACAGTCTCTTAAGCCAAATGGATTGTGTACAAGCATGAGTAGCTGCCACATACTCTACTTGAGTAGTGGACAAAGCAACCACAACCTGTCACTTACTCATCCAATTAATCGCACCACCAAATAAAGTAAACACGTAAGTACTGGTGGATTTTCTACTATCAACATCACCTACCTGGTTTGAATCCACATAAACATGAATATCTAATGGAAATTTCATCTCCAATCATATTACTATGATAACATAAGGAATAATCTAAGGTACTCTACAAATATCTGAAGACTCTTTTAACTGCATCCCAAGGAACTCTACTAGGATTAGACATATATCTGGAAAGAACTCCCACTGCTTGGGCAATGTCAGGTCTATTACAAACCATAGCATACATCTGAAATAGATAACTTTGTTCCAACAGAAAGGGGAACACACAATGGTCTACAATCCTGCATGCTAAGTCTCTATAAAATTGAATTGGCATACTTACTTTGCCAAGTGATAACTTTATATTCACTCTATCTCTTTTAATTTCCATCCCAAGAATGTGTCTAGTTGAACTAAGGTCTTTCATTAAAGATATCGAGTTTCCACAATACATCTTGTTGCTTGATAAAAAAAAAAATGGATTTGATTGTGTTACATTTATTTCATCAATGTTTTGAATCGCACTACATGATTCGTCATTAGGATAAAAGAGAGGTGAAGGAAAATCATCCTCTTGCTTCAATCGGCTAGCCGTAGAAGAACTATACACTCGCAGCTTCTTCCACTTCAATCGCGACTGTCGATCAACTTCTCCATCCTCTTGAAGGAGACAATTCGAGGATCGTCGTTTGACATCCCTCTTAGCACTACTTTCTTCCCATCGGATTGAAATTTGAGTTCCATGGTCTGTAGGTTCAGGGAAATCTCTCTGAGAGATTGCAGCCATTGAATGCCAAAAACAACATCTGTGTCTCCAATGTTAACAACATAGAAGTCGTCTTTGACTTCATGGTTACCCAACTGTAAGGACATGTTGGTAACTTTGTGAGTGCAAGAGATGTGGAACCCATCAGCAACCATCACTTTGAAGCCCTCAAATTCTTTTGTCTCGAATTCCCTCTTTGCCACCAATTCTTCATTAATGAAGTTGTGTGTTGCTCCCGTGTCAATCAAAGCAACCACATGATGCTTCCCAATCAAAGCCACGAACCTTGAAAGACTCGTTCTTTTGGAAACTTGAGAGTTGGGCAAAGGTGCCCTCACCCCCTTGCTCTTCTTCCACCTCTTCTGGTTCACGTTCTTCATCACTTTCAGCAAATTCTGAGCGCTGCTCTAAGTGATCAAATTCTGATTCGTAATCAGAGTAGGCCTCCATATGGTTAGAATGGCCTTTCTTCAGGGTCAAAAGCTTTTACCCATCCCTTCAATGGTTCCATCAGTCCTTCAAAAAATAGCACCACTAATCTTCTTTCAGTGATGTTGGGCACCATCACGGAAAGTCTCTGGAAGTCTCCAATGTATGATTCCAAACAACCATGTTTTAATTGAGCAAGCTCCTTGAATTTCACCTCAAGATCCTTAGTGTCTAATCTGTCAATCAACTTGTTGGTGAATTCTTCATATGTTCTAATGAGGTTGTGGCCAAGAGTCACCAAACCATGATACCACCACTCATGGGCAGCACCTTCTAAGTGTAGGGTGGCAAATTTAATTGCGTCCTCTTTCACCATAGGTCTCAAGGATAAGTAATTATCCAGTTTCTGCACCCATGCTCTAGCTGTGCATGCATCACTTCCATCGAAATGAGCCAAGGACACCTTTTCCGAGAGCTTGTTGGTAATCCGTTCTAGGACCCAAAGGAGCTTTGTATTCATTTCTTCCACCATTCCTCCAGTTCCTTTGATTCATGAACTGGTCAAACGACCACTACTCCCTAAGATCAGGAGGGAAAGAGGCATACTCCAAGTAGGCCTGTCTGGCATCATCTGCAAAGTTTGTTGCAGCTTCAACTTGGGTTTCTTCTCTTTGAGTAAATGTGGGAAAAAGAAGCCTAGAGGCTGATCCTCTAGACGTGGCTTCATGCTGTCCAATGGTTTTGTCTCTCCCACTGCCATTGTTCCCATTAAATCCACTATTTTCACCGTTAGAGTTGTTTCGAGTATGGGGCGGATTGTTTGCGGCCTACTGATCCATTCTTGCGAGTAAGCGGCCCAGCATGTCAATCATCCCGTCAAACTTCTTCTCTATTCTGTCATCTCTATCATCCATGGGCTGTTTGTTGCTATCTACAATCTCTGCAACTGCTTTACCTCTGTCATCTGTTTGCCATGTTTCTCTGAGTGCCTCAGAAAAAGTATTTGCCTCTGGTGTACACAGAAACTGATATGGCGGATTTCCCGCCTGACTTCTGGTGTAGTATCTGTGGGCTCTGTCACTCATCGGTAACTGAACTCAACTGGATCACAGGTTGGCAGAATCATGGCTCTGATACCACTAAAATTTACCGGCCAATTTTTTCATTTTGTTACACAGCTAAATTCACCCATTAGCATTAGTGCAAACATAAACCAGCTGAATGTAACCCTCTCCTCTGATCAACCTCGATCCCAATGCGGGCAAGGTTGAGAGCATACACGAAAGGGGATCATTAGCATACCAAGATCTTGTTGAAAGTAACAGAAAGGAAGTGCAATAACTCAACCACTTATTCAGCAGGAGGACTAGAATGAAAGTACAGTACTGAAAATAAAATACAACTCGACCACTTATTCAGCGGGAGCATCTTGACGGCTCAACCGATCAGCAAATGATGAGAATGCATTACAATAAGCAAATAAGCGGCAAGCCGGCCTCTTCCACTTGTTCAATGGGAATGTGGTAATGAACTTAAACTATAGACTGAAAGGATACCAGTCTCTTCCACAATCATGGGAAATACAAGTAACAATAGAAATAGATAAGAGAGTGCTAGCAGTACTACTGCTCAGCTTACAATGAGATTCCTTGCCTGCCAAGATCACAAGGTTATAAAATCTGCAATGCTCCAATCAAGCTTGACAACTTTTCTCAAGCTTACAAGACCCTAAGACTCTTTCAATCTCTTCTAATGAAATTCACTCAAACTAATATAACTGGTTATTGACTGGAAATGACAGACCAGCAACATAGAAAACCACCCAAAAGCTCACAACTAGCTCAATACTTACCCAAAATGAGTGAAACGAAGTGCATTAGACTCTTAGAAGGGTGGCGCCCCTATCCCAATGAAGAAACCCCAACTCACAGCTCTTGTTTTTTCCTTGCACAATTCCCAATGCAGCCCCAGCTGGTACGACCCTCAAGAAGGGCGATTTGCTCCTTAAAAATCCAAACCACATCTAAAAATTCTGCAAATAATCACAAAGGGTCGCCCCTAGCAAAGACACACAATCATGCAATACCCAGAATGAAAATGTTTATATTTTTGAATTTATGAATAAAACTCACAATCAGCTACACAGACCTGCAACTATGAAAAATTTGACTAAAATGCAAGGAACTGAAACTACAGCTAAAAGAAGCACACTACAATGCCAATTAACTCAACTACAAACTATCTCCCAACTAGTTGCTATCTTTCAAGCAAGAAGATGAGCCAAATGCTAAGAGGTAAGCTTTCCTCCAAGCCTTGTCTGAAAACAATTCAGCAGCATAACGGTGTGATAGACAAAAGATGCTCAATGAAGAAACAACCCCTCCATTTAAAGCCTTGGAGAGAACTTCTAGAAGCCTCTAGAAAGTGCGCTCAAACCAAGAGTCAACACAAATTCGAATTATTGGTTGACTCAAGCTTCCTCAAACTTGACGTCCCATTTTAAGAGATAAAATGAGATAAATCCTCTTATTCCAAAGTTGGCGTACCTTTTTGATAAATCATGTTTTTAACTTAGAAATTATTTGTCCCCCTTCATGATGAGACGTCCACCCTTGAAGACCTCCTTAAAAACACAACTTTATTTTATATCACTAAGCCAAGGTTTATATTAAAATATATCACCTTTTTAATCAAGATAACTCATATTCCTTCCCAGAGAGCATCCAAGGACCAAATCGAACAATGCCAACTGAACTGGCTAGAGAGAGAAGTCAACTAAACTGTCATCATCAGGATCACTGCCAGAAATAGAATTTACTAAAAATAGTAAATTCAAGACATTGCTCAAAACAACAAGTCAGCTATATCGCTGCGAAGCTCTCAGAAAACCCAGAAAGAATCCACAACTAGAATTCTAGAATTCCTTGGGCAGACTTCAGAAAAGCCAAAATAACCACTGTTAGATAAGGAAACCCTAATTTTCTCATCCGAGTAGCCTACAAGTCTCAGAGAATAGGCTAGCGGTCACCTCCAAGATCACTGTTGAGAGCAGGACATTACAATTAATCTGAATAGGAGGAGAAAGAAAGATTCATGATATTAATATTTCTAAATGCTCAGCAATATCAAACTTTCCGTCGTAGCTCAGAAAAGAATCGATTAAAATTGTATCGTTATTCCCTTGATGAGTCGTAAGGAATTTGCAGTCTGGCATAGGAGTTGTCTTTATAACATCGTGGAATCCAGGAAGGACTCAACACAAAAAGATATGAAGTCTGTCTCTTCAAATAATTCCTTACTGCTGGCTTAAAACCATACACGAAGCTTCTTAATTTTAATAGCTATCGATTTAAATTAGAAATCAACGCTAAAGGGAAGACTCGTAGATATATGGCACAATATGTAATCAAAGAGGTATCAGGTGGGCTTCCAAACAAGCTATTGGCTTGAAGACATTGGTGTGATTCACAACATTAGAAAATGAATGGAAGTTGAACCATTAATCGTGGGAAAAGTTATATAGACAACCACAATTTAATATTCAATAGCACTCAAGAGAGATTGTGGTTATTTGTAACAACCCCCAAACCGGGTAAACAAAAAATTTCTACTTTCACTAATAAGATACAAGGAAATACATTTATAATGACAAAGTAAATAAACTTTTCTTTTCATTCTAATTGAACATTTCATCATAAGGAAATAAATGACACAATACATCATTGTTCTATTTTCCAAGTCAATAACAGAGTACGCTTTCATGATTACTTTTCTTTCAAATAAAAAGCAAGGTAAGAATCGTACAAGTTTCAAACATAGCTCGGCAGCTTTTGAGCAAATAGGAATAAGACTGTCCAGGATCTTCCCTTTCAAACCTTGGTTCATCAGAAGTCTAGGGTGGAGGAGAAACATCACTCAGGTGCTGTTCCACCAACCACAAACTTATATTGCGGTCCCCCGCACGTTTACTGTTAAGTAGACGGCCCTCCCTTCTACGAAGAGATTGGTTGGGTAACTGGTTTTGTATGACCAACTGAGCATAGTGTGTAATCCTACATAACTAAATCCTTGTGCCCTCACAATCTCAATCTAGCATGCAACCTGGACTACTGTGAACTGACAGTGTAATTCATCTCACAGTCTAAGTGGACGTTAGGTATACTACACTACTTTGGCCAAAGTGTTTCGGCAGTACTTAAACTGTCGGTCATCTATCACTTGCACTAAGTCGGGTTCAGTTTGACTTAAGGCTGTCTTATCCTACGTGTAGGTTGAGTCCTTTCCGTGGGTAGTCAATCACCCTAGACTTCCTACATCAACTACTTAAACAGGAAATGGAATACAGTCAACAAGGGGTCACTCTGGTACTTCCTAACACGGAATCCTTTATCCGCGGAGTACATAGCTTTCCCTAGTTAACCTATTTAACTTTTAAGCTTTAGACTACCTTGGTACTGGTTCCACCCTCGTCCTAGTATTTAATAACTAGTTCCTTTTCCTTTATTTAAGGAGTTCAAGCAGTATTCAAGTAATACAATTCATAATATAACTTCTATTAAAAATTATTCAAACATTTCCCTTTCAAGCTATTCTTTTAACAAGCTTTTCCTATGAATTTAAGCTATTCCATTTCAACAAGCTTTTTCCTATGAAATTAAACTATTTCATTTCAACCAGCTTTTCCCTATGAAATTAAACTATTTCATTTCAACCGTCTTTTCCATATTTTTACTATGAAACAAGTTATTCCTAATTCAATAAGCCCTTTCTAATGAAATTAAGCTATTTCATTTCAACATAATCTCATAGAAAACAGAGACCTTCTAACACTTACTTCAAGCACACTGCAAAACATAATCCAAGCAGATAAACTCATTTTTTTAATTCAAATGACAGAAATACTAAAAAGACATTTCTCATGCCTGATTCCCTTGCTGCGAAATGAGTTCAATCAGAAGTTTCTGCTCTTCCTTCACAATCCTTCTCAGTCTTTTCCAAATACTTTTCACAGCATGAGTAGAGTATGACTCTTTAGGTAAATGCAATACAGCAAGATAGTATATGGCTCTCACAACACAATCAGCAATGATGGATTATGGCTCTCAACAATACAATCACAGCAAAGATAGTAAATGGCTCTCAACAATACAATCAGCAAAGATAGTAAATGGCTCTCAACAATACAATTACTGCAAAGACAGTATATGGCTCTCACAATAAAATTAGCAATGATGGATTATGGCTTTCTAACAGAAATTCGAAATTTGCAGGAGTAGATGACAAAATGCAGCTCTCACAAGGGAAAATTCGGAATTCTAAAAAGGTGTATTTGCTAAATGAACTGGGCGGCTGTTTATAGAGCCCTCAGCCAAACAATTTCCACTTATGCTGGCATGTAAACTGACAAAACTTCTATTTGAATAATTCAAACTGAAATGTGGCGAATTTTCCTTACTTACTCAGCCTTTGAGAAGTGATTCGACTTCCAGCAGTTCAGAGAATGTTTCAAACTTCGTTTTTAATGAGAAATGCGGATTTGACACCTACAGGTGTCTCCAAAAATGGCGGATAAATTTCAGTCGAAAATGTCAATGTTAAAGTTTTAAACACACAGCCACCTGGCCTTATTCCGCCCATGCCTTCCAGAATGCTGGCATTTAGCATGTGCGACTAGGTCCAAAGCGTGAGAAGCTGGCGCGGGTTCTTCCCTTCACCATTTCCATTGTTTCAGCCGGAATACAGTCCACGTTTTTTTCCCGTGAAGGAATCCACGATTTTCAGCTTCTAAAAATGCTTTGATTTAAATCTTTTAACAAGACTATAGTCTTTATCAATTAATTTTCCCATAATACTTTCCAACGTATTTCTCCAATAGTTTAAGAAATTTGAAATACTTTTATAACCCATGGTAAATGCAATATATTACCAAATGACTATATAAGTCAATTTTGATTATTTCCAAGGCAAGATCATTTTTAAATTATAAATTGAAATGTTATGAATATATTTTGCATTATATTTAATATAACATATTATAGTTTTGTTTTACCTTGATTTAAATATACGTATATATCTATGTAATATTTAAATATTACTATAGATATATCAATATATTTCATTATGGGTAAAACTATAATAATGTTTATATTAAATATACTATTAATTATATTAATAAACATATCCATATTTACACTTAAATATATCTATACATGTTTGTATTAATTTATCCAATTACGTGTATTACAGGCCAGTCAGAGTACCCTTAATACATGTATTTGTACAAACATGTATATATATACGTTTAACTGTAAATTCCAGGCATCAGTATATCTCATCAGTTCACATTTCACATTCAAGGTTCTCAAAACAGTAAGTCAATCAAAAAGTAACACCACTCATAAAGCATAAAGAAGTAATCCAAAACTCCTAAGCCTAAGGGTGACTTACTAAGACAACTCAATCTGACTCAGTTCCCAAAAGCCTCAGTGAAGTGTGTGTTGCTCATATGATCAACTTTACCGGTTAGCTGACCAAGTCCCTCTCCCGAGTGATGTCTCCCCTCTGCCCGAAGGAATAGTTCCTGCTCCTGCATCCATAGACATACAATCTCGGCAGTTAATTGTTTACAACATCAACAGTATACAAAACATCTTAAGTTAGAATATTCACAATTCAATACTATGCATGCAACATTTATCAAGGATAACATTGATAGAAGTATCAATCAGATGAAACAATCATTTAAATAGATCTCATTCATTTTGATAACAAAACACGTTTTATTTATCTCAAAGATTCAAACATTACACTCAATTGCCCTATGCAATAGTAGCTATACAATCGGGGTGTAACACTATTTTTGGAGTTATTCAAATGCCACATATTACCAATGCCAGGTTGGAACAGACAAAAGTCTATAGCTGCTACCGTGTCTCTCATAAGGTGCGAATGGTGTTTAGACAATATGTCCTCGCCACCGTATATTATCTTGGATCCTGAAGCAGGTTGAGTGGTAGTGATTAGAGGTTTGCATTGGAGTTTAGCGTTGAATTATATTCTGAATAGAATGCTTTGAATTTCCTGGAAGTGAGAAAGTAAATTGGCAAGTATTAAGGGGCCGCTGAAATTAAAGGAGGGGCAGGTAATGATCGAATGTGTCCAAGGAAAGGTCGAGACTCCAAGGAATCTTCGTAGTATTCAAACCTCTTACGCAGCCTTTCAATAAATTCATATGCTAATCATTGCTAAGGAAAGGAGGGGTGTTAATGCAACGTTTAAGAGCTGAGCTGCTAAGTTTATTAAAATATGCATCAGGTCTGGGTGCTAGCAGGAGAATTTAGAGCAGTTATTAATTCATGAGCCATTATAACCCTTGCATGAGTATCAGGCCATATATGAATCAGATGCTAGCGCTTGAAGTGGCTAACCAAACATCATACTCACTGTCTACCAGGTTAGCGTCATATGTAAGATTTCATTAAAAGATTGGTTTGTATTTTTAAAAGATAGTTTTCTGGAATTTGTATTAGCCATATCTTCAGAGTATGAAGCAAATCTTATTTAGAAGACTTGCTCTCTAACTGAAAATAATGAAGGAAAACTATATTGTGAATGCATTGTAAAAATCAATTACTATACTGTGAAACAAAAATTGATTACAAACTCAGAGCAACGGTGAGTGAACTGTTTGACAAAATGCCTCAAAGGATCAATTGGTGATTTGGTTCAAAAAAATTGGTTATAAAATTTGGTGAGGAAAGTACAGATCAGGGTAGGCCATTATAGACATAACACTTTTTGTTATAGGGTTAAGGTATTTTAGATTTTCTTAAGTTATACTTTGAATAGATTTCTTTTAGAAGATAAATTTTAAACCACGGTGAGAGTTTTTCTTTTAATTTATACCCTGATGTGAATTTAGATAAAAAGGACAGGTTTGCCCCTAAAATAGGTCAGTTTCATAAAAGATCAGCCTACTATTTTAGGTCATTGGTGAAAGAAGAATGGATTTTTTTCAAGTCCTGTTCATTTTTTAGTAAACACCATTTTTTATAATGTATAACATGTATTTTTATCCATATGCACTATGTTTGACATGAAATAACAAAAGTATTTATTTCTTTATTTAGTTTCCAATTTTTTGCCAAGTTTTCCCAATTTACACCCAAGTAATTGAATTCCATTTAAACTTTTACAATGGTGTGCCAATGCCACACAACTGATATCCTACTATGATTGCTTCTGGACAAATATCAAAAACAAAATTTTATGACAAAATGCACCATAGAACCTTTACTTCACATGTATTAATGTCTTCAATTCTGCACACATTAAGAAACAAGACTTAAATATATAGGAATTTCTCTCTTACCATAACAGATTATGGAGAGTGTTTAGATATAATATCTTCGTAAACAAGAAATTCTCTTAAATTACGTTTTGCATTGAGATCTTAAGATTTGAAATAGAACAAAAACATTAAGGTAATACTAAAGTTACTGAGAACTTTCACA
Organism: Sequoiadendron giganteum; assembly: GCA_007115665.2. NCBI lineage: Eukaryota > Viridiplantae > Streptophyta > Pinopsida > Cupressales > Cupressaceae > Sequoiadendron > Sequoiadendron giganteum. Next base: position 117,032,333 of record CM021110.1, read on the forward strand.
AAAAAATATATTCAAAAGATACCACTTCAATGTTTAGGGATCAACATTTCCTCTCTACTGCTATTGTACTTTTATGTATAATTACATAGCAAAGGCCAGAGAATAATAAACCTTATATCCATCTTAGTATCAGCAGCTCCAAGCATACAGATAAACCGACTTGGGCAATGGTCAAAGCCATGCAATAATGTAGCCCACCGAACAGCACAAAATCTTGCTTCACTTTCCACCTTGTAAAAATTAAAAATTAAAAAGAAGAAATTTCAAATCTGCGTTCAACCATCATAATATAATCCAGTCTTATAACTACCAACTGATGTTAGTCAGCACAAACTTACCACTTGACAATTTTCCAGGAGAAGTTCATCCAGTTCTTTCAACACCATCTCATCAGAGTCCTTTCCATATAAAATGCAAGTGTTCATATTAGTGGAGATTAGACACAAAAATAATCGCCAAATTAATAGAAATTTGAGATACAATTCTATCAAGCAAACTTCCACTCAAACAAACAATTTCAGATCTCAAAGAACTTCTGAACAAACAATGGCATCCAAACAAATCTTTTAATAGAATTGAAATCTAAGACACACTTTTCTGTCTCTGACTCCATGCTACATAGTTTCAGATTCACTTGTCTCCAGGACAGTGATCATCCATCAATATCTCTCTGATGAAAAGAATTAGTGCCTGGCCTAAATGAAATCTGGCAACAAAGAACTCAATAATCCAAATGTACATAGAACCTAGAAAAGTTGAGGAGTAATGGTTGTAATGGGCCTAAGGGAAATCTCCTTCCATAGTGACAATATAATCCCAATATTGTTTCAAAATTGCTCTATAGATTTTCCTTCAAAGCAAACCTTCTTAAATCCTCTTGTCAAATTTTGGGTGTCAATTGAAGACTGAGAAGAGATTTGTCCACATCTAGACTCAAATTGTCAAGTAGAGCAATAGCTTGAGCGAGAATAACCTAAGCCCTAGTCAGCTACCTCATGGACGATTGCTGGGCTAAACACTAATAGCTACTTTGGCCAGACAATCTCCTCGCCATATGCCAAGAAAAAAAAGACATAGTGAGACCCTCCTCAATAAGAGCCCATCTTGTGCAACACAGTACCAGATTCAAAAGCTCTAAAGAGTGTTTTTAATAATTATAGTTCCATAAATTTGCTAACTCTCGCTTTCAAAGAATAAGTCATGTACAATGAAGGACCAGTGAAAAGAACTCCAAGGTATAAATAGAAGTAATACATCTCAAATTTTACCCCTTAAATGTCAAAATATCTGTTTTACCCTCCTGTCTTGCCATGTTGACATCCAAGCACTGGTTGTAACAGTTTCTGTCAAAGCATCTAGTCAACAATAGAAACCTACAACTGCCTAAGCCATCAAGAAAAAGTAGTTGGAAACAAGCGTAATGGAAATAACTATACTAAAATGGAGGCAACCTCCGTTAAACTAGGACATCTCAAGATGAAATTTCCAGACTATAGATGTATAAGCAAAACAGAGTGGACAATAGTTCTACTGTAGTGGATATCTTTTGTGTTGACTGCATGGGTACAATCTGTTCAGTGACTCATCCATATTAAACTATGACCAATTTTCAAGGAAATTGCAAAATCTATGTAGGAAAATTTCTCTATCCTCTTATGGCTTCCGAATCCCAAACGATATCACATGGTATCAACATAGATTCTCTTGCCCATGTCTTGCCTCCCCTTGTGTTTTAAGTATTTGCATTAAAGTAATCATAAAACCATATAGCACTGAAAAAGCCTGTAAGTGGTCAAATATCTTTAGTGCAGTCGGTTGTAGTCGGCCAATTGTTATACTTCAATAAAACTATAGTTGTAGTGGGAATAATTAATGGCATGTGCAATCGGGTAATTATGTCCCGATTAGTTGTAACAGGTTGTTGTGGAACGTCACGACGGTTGGTTACTCAACCACCGCCGAACATTATATATACTCAGTTGTGTAGTCAGGAAGGGGGGGATTCCATGATTGATAGTACGAGAATACTTTGTGATTGTACATGGTGATATTTGCTGGAAATGAATATAAGCATCTCATGATTCAAGCATATTGTGTTGTTCTATTCTATGTGTTGCATATAGTTCAGTTTACTTCCTGTGTACGTAGTACGTAGATATATATACTCAGAAGGTAAACACTTGGCGACGTTGCCTAAGCGGACCAGGGAAGCACTCATTACTATGGTAGTGTAATGGGCCGACCAGCGGAGGAACCCGTAGAAACAAATGAAGAAAGAGACGACGACTTGACACAAGATTTGATAAATATCTGGAACATATCCCTACGAGATCACGTACGGAGGCAAGCCCTCAGGCGAGAAATCCCTGAGGCAGTTGTTTGGGATCGACTTGAAGTGAACGACGAGGTTGATCACCTTCTCCACTGCATGCCAAGATTATTGGCCCGCCATTCAATCATCCTACAAGACCTTCGGGTGGAGGAGGATCAGGAACGCCGAAGGCAACAAATCTTGCAACGGTACGAAGAACGAACCAAACGGGAAGAGGAGGAATGAGAGACTAGCAGGAGACGTACCCTTGGCAACCAACAATGATCGTGTGAAAGACCTGTAATGCCCATACGGCAGAACAAAGACAAGAACCGAATACCATTCGGGCACGAAACAGAGGACGAAAGAATTCGGCAATCATTGAGGGTACAGGAGAAAGAGAACCGGCGGCAAAGATTAAAGCAAGTAGATAAGGAGTTGAATGAAGATTTAATTGAGATAAACCAGAGTATAAAAAGAACAAATGCAAATCTTGAACAAATACATCAATCTATCAATAGAGCACATCAAAGTTTTGTGGAAGGGAGGGATGAGGAACCATTCATCACCCCGTACGTAAAAAAATATAAAAGTCAAGAAAATGAAGATGAATTGAGTGGCGAACTTGAGAACGGCATCCAACACATTCGGGAGTTGTCCATATCGAACGACGACGAAGGGCTCAGGACAGGGAGATCTGAGCCCAAGACCCCTTGGCAGAGAGAGCAACAGAGTGGAGCCCAGGAAACTCAAGGTGTAGAGGACACCGACGGAGGACGGGGAAGTGACTCATACATGGCCGAGAGTGCAAGTGACACACCGGAACGTAATGGGGAAACCGGTTCAGTCGGGTTCACTATACAAGGAGGACAGTGGAGCGGGATGGTGACTCCAGAATGGCAGAAGCTGCCGAAGTTTACGGGGAACGGGTCAGAGGATCCAGTACGACACTGCAAAACGTGTGAGACAATTTGGATAGCGAGTGGAGAAGATGACCCGGATAACTGGCTGAAAGCGTTTCTGGCAACACTCAGAGACAGTGCCATCAACTAGTACTCAGAGTTGGACCAAACACTGGTTACTAAAGCACGCATTTCAAGATGAATTCAAACTTCTGAGGGACGACAGCGAAATTGTGGCCAAGATTTATAACACCAAGCAAGGGAAGCATGAGAGTGTGCGGACCTACAATCGAAAATTGAAGGACCTGCTGGGAAAACTTGAGTCATAGCCAGCAGATGGCTTAAAGAAGAGATGGTTTATTGAAGGTTTGCTTCCCTCGCTACGTAAGAAAATGAAGGTTGTACCTCCATCATCATACACTGAAGCATATAACCGTGCGATGGATATTGAAAGCGAGAAAAAAACATCCTCCAGAGGGAAGAAGCATGATGACGAAGAAAGCGTGGGGGAGAGCGAGGATGAATCAAAGACTGTACAAGCTCTCCGTCGCGACATGTTGAGAATGATGAAGGAACTAAAAGCTGACAAAGAAGGATCCAAGGAGGCAACAGAACTATGGTGTATGGAATGCAAAACAGAAGGCCATACGAAGGCAAACTGTCCGAAGAAAATGTTTTGTGACATCTGCCAAGTTATGGGACACTCCATCAAGGAGTGCCCGTACAACTTGAAAACACAGAGTTTGCAAGTGTTCTTCACACAGGGGGAACAATCAACCCCTCCAACCACACCACCTAAACCTCAGAATAACAACGCATCCCCTAGCGGCTATCGCAACAGTTGGAGAAATAATATGCCACGAAGCAAAATTCAGTACAACGGCAAGGGTAGGCCCATGATTTAGTGTCGGAGATGTAACAAATGGGGTCACTTTGCCAAGGAATGCCAGAACGGCCAAGGTACCGAGGGAAAACTATGCAAGTGGTGTGGTCCAGGCGATCACGAAGACACTGACTGCCCGAAACAGAAAGGCGTCAACATGCTGGAAGTAGCCGACGAAGAAGTCCTGGCACTTACAAGGGCACAAACAAAGAAGGCTAATTATCCGAACCCTTGTACGGAGAAGGAAAGACTCTGAGAAGCTAGGGAAAAAGTGGAATAAGCAATCGCAAATGAACGGAGAACTTCCACCATGGCTAGTACGTTGTTGCAATCGGAGTTAGAGAAGAACATAGTACGGCAGGTGCTTCACACAACTGTACCAATCAAGGTAAGAGACCTACAAACAATGCCTCAACTAAGAATAGCACTCACAAATGTCATGGCAGACAATACTCAGGTGGGCCCAAATGAAGACACCACGGACCCGACAGGAGGAACCATGGATCCAGCACTACTGGCAATAAGTGTCGGGAGGAAACCAATGGTCGTACAAATGGAAATCTTGGGTATGAAGCTCACCAACACCATCGTCAACGGAGGATCAAGAATTAATGTACTTCTTGAAGACACATGGAAGAACCTCGGGAAGCCCACACTCTAGCCGTCGACATTCCAACTGGTTGGCGCCGATCAACACAATATCAAACCGATCGGCACTTTAATGGCATAAAAGATGTTGATAGGTACGCAACCGTTCTTATTGAATTTTGTTGTGATTCCTCTAGAGAGAAAAGCGTACGATGCACTACTCGGACAGGGATGGCTGATTGTCGCCAAGGCAAATCATAACTGGAAGAGGAATACACTCTCGATCGAGAGCCATGGGAAGAAGTATATTATTGATTTGAAGAATCGGGCAGCCAGTGAAGACTTGGCATCGTCAGAATCAAAGTCTGACGGAGGATCGAATGTTGACGACGAAGGAAAGATAATGGAGCCAAATGAAGAAGGTGTACTAGAAATTGGGAGTCGTTCGGAAGATGAAACCAGTTCATTGAACAGGTTATTTCACTGGCAGATGGAGGATTATGAAGTTTTCCACCCAAACTACAACATGCTACAAATCAAAGAAGGAGAAGAGGGCGAAGATAAAGGATTGGCTAGTGAAACATTCCCGCCAAAATACAGTAAGTATAAGGAAGGTACGGAAGAATTGGACGAGATGCTAGCTCATAAACTTGAACAAGACAAACCCATCAAGTACGAGGAACCAACACTCAGAAAGGTGAATCTTCGGGAACAAGAGAAGCCTAGGGAGATTCTCGTTGGTGACGATTGGGACCCCGTACTGAAGGCGGCGGCATTCAAATTATTCATGGAGTACAAAGACACCTTCGCCTGGACGTACAAGGATTTGAAAGGCATACCACCGGAGCTGTGTGTACATAAGATTCCTCTTGTACTAGGAGCCCAACCCGTACGGAAGAGACCCCATAGGATGAATAAGAACTATGTCACAAAGGTACAAGAGGAGATCGAGAAAATGTTAAAGGCTGGCATTATTTTCAAAGTGGAGGTCAACGAGTGGGTGTCACCGATTGTCATTTCCTCGAAGAAAGAATCAGGGCAGATCCAAATATATGTCGACTTCAGGTGTTTGAACGTAGTAACTATCAAGGACCCGTTCCAAATTTCTTTCACTAACACCATCTTGGAAGAGGTCGTTGGGCATGAAATGTACTCGTTCTTGGATGGGTTTTAAGGATATAACCAAATTTGTATTGCCGAAGAAGACAAGCTGAAAACAACTTTTGTGGTCGAGGATGGGGTGTACGAGTACAACGGGATGCCATTTGGGTTGTGTAACACACCGGCCACGTTCCAAAGAATAATTCTACACATATTTGATAAGATGTCAGTGGGCAACTTCAGGGCGTTCCTACATGACTGGTCCATTTTCAGTGACAAAGAAAAAGATCTCAAGGCTCTTGGAGAATGCATGGAGAGGTGCAGAGCAGCACGCCTCGCGTTGAAACCAAAGAAATGCAGGTTCATGGTACCACAAGGGAAGTTATTCGAGCATATTGTGTGCAAAGTCGGATTAAAGACCGATCTTGACAAAATTAGAGTCATTGTATAGATGGAGGCTCCGGAAAACGTCACAAGAGTGAAGTCCTTTCTCGGCCATGTCGGGTACTACCGGAGGTCCATCAAGAACTTTGCAAAAGTATCGTACCCTCTCGACTTATTGACAAGGAAGGGACAACCCTTCATATGGGCGGAAGAACAAGAAAAAGCATTCAAGGAGTTGAAGGACCGGCTAATTAGTTCACCCATATTGGCATACCCAGACTGGGACAAGGAGTTCCACGTACATGTGGATGCCTCAAACTTTGCCATTGGAGCAACACTCACACAAGTAGGAGCACACGGGCTGGACCATCCAGTATTCTTTGCCAGTCGACTATTGTTGAAAGTAGAAAAGAACTATAGTACGACAGAGCACAAAGCACTAGGGATGGTTTACTCCGTACAAAAATTCAGGCACTATTTGTTGGCTACACCGTTCACCTTCTACGTGGACCATCAAGCCCTAATGTATTTGGTGAACAAGCCTATAATCCAAGGAAGGGTGAGTAGGTGATTGCTACTGCTTCAAGAGTTCACATTCACTATCATAGTACGACCGAGGAAGAGCCACGTGATCGCCGACCAGTTGTCAAGGATATGGTCGAGCGAACCTGCAGAAGGAGTGAACGAAGATTTTCCCGATGCGCACCTATTCCAGATTGCAGTACTCCCTTCATGGTATGAAAAGATCGGAGAATACTTGTCCACATCCACATTTCCGAAGGAAATGGCACCGGCGGAGAGGAGGAAGCTCGTATTGAAGAGCAAGACATTCCAGCTAATTAATGGCTTGTTGTACAAGATGGGGTCTAACCAGATCCTCCGAAGATGTGTCATAAAGAGGAAATACCAGGGGTATTGAAGGAAGCACACGAGGGTCTGGCTAGCGGACATATGGGCCCCGATGCTACAGGAAAAAAAATTCTCCTGGCAGGACTATGGTGGCCGACGATGCACACAGACGCACGGGAGTGGGTGTTAGGATGTGATACCTGCTAGAGGATAGGAAAGCCTCTGAAGCGGGATTTTATGCCACTCTATCCATCCCAACCACAAGAGTTGTTTGAACGATGGGGATGGGATTTTATTGGGCCACTAAAGTTGAGTTACCTACACCGATGTCAATACGTTGTGGTAGCAACAGAATATCTCACGAAGTGGGCCAAAGCACGAGCATTGTCAAATAACACTACCCAGAGCACAGCCAGATTCATCTATGAACAGATAGTGACACAATACAGGATTCCCATCCAAGTTACGAGTGATCGGGGAGGACACTTTGTGAACCACGTCATCCGACTGATGACAACGGAGTTCCGGATATTTCACAACCTATCAAGCTCGTACTACCCACAAGCCAATCGTCAAGCAGAGTCTACGAATAAGGTGTTAGTGTCAATCATTCACAAATCATGTGGTGTAGAGGAAGCCGGTTGGGAAGAGCGGCTACCAGCCGTCCTATGGGCGTACCATACGACGTATAAAGTGAAAACAGGACACACACCTTTCCAGTTGATGTATGGCCATGAAGCAATGGTACCAATGCAACACATGGTACCCACCTAAGGATAGCCATGGAGAACCGGTTGGGAGATACGTAGAGTTTGAAGGAACAGTTGTACGAACTCAACAAACTGGACGAGCGGAGAGTAATGGCATAGTAGGTCACGAAAAATATGCAATGGATAAGGAAGCACTGGCACGACAAACACCTTCGGCGAATGAACTTTCGGTCAGGACAATTAGCTTTGAAATATAACGGTCGTAACGAGATCAAGCCGGGGAAGTTCAAAGTATGGTGGTTAGAACCGTTTAAGATTAAAGAAGTATGCGACAATGGCTCTATAAAACTGGAGAACTTGGATGGATCATTCCTACCTAATGCAATCAACGGATCAAAGCTGAAAGTATACCAGGAGAGAAAGGAGGCGAAACACACAATAGCCATCAATATGCTTGGCTACGCCACCAAGGAAGATTGGCCTGTGCAGATGGAGACACCGAGGGAGCAAGAATGGGGCTTGGGGGGCCCCGACTATACAGCAGAGGGAGCTTGGGCGAAATCAGGCAGGAACCAGATCATGGAAGAGAGACTAGTGGAGAAGAAAGTGGAAGGAATTGCAGTGCCATGGATACACAAACACCTGACCAATGCAATGTTGAAGACACCGACGCTCTGGCAACGAATAAGTGGACACTGGAGTTATGTCACCCCATACGAAGGCATACGGAAGGGGTATCTGGCAAAAGAAATGGATGAACAGGCACAGAAGGAGAAGGAAGAACAAGCGGCAAGAGAACCCCAACCTGAAGATAATACGAAGAAAAGGATGTATGGGACGATGAACAATTGGAGGCATACTTCGAAAAGACGGCCCCTTGTTTAAAAAAAGTGGTAATGACAGAGGATAAATTCATATCACATGTGGACAGGTGCACAGAAGAAATACTTAAACAAATGAGAAGAGAGAGAAGGAAGGTACCGAGGGTAAGGAAAATAGCAACGAAGGACGGATTCTGGAAAGTAATACCCAATCCAGCCGGACCCCCGACAGTAGAAGGCGAAGATGTTACGTGGTACCAACAATACGGAGGAAGGTATGTTGATGGCAGCTATAAAGGTACTGGTCCCGCTCCTTTGCTTGATAAATGGTTTGTCGTAAAATACATAGGGACTTGTTGTGAAGAGGAATGTTATAAAATATTTCCGCACGCTTGTAAATGGTACTATACATCTGAATTAAAGATGAAGTTAGGTGACGAAACAAGGACAACGAAGATAAAAAGAGAAGATGAAGAGAGAGGAGAAAGAAAAGAGGAGAGAGAAGGTGAGAAGAAAAAGAAAATTAGAAGCGAACGAAAAAATGAAAAGCAAAAGGTGAAGAGAGAGAAGAGAAAAAATCCGAGTAAAGCGAAAAAGAAACTAAAAGAATTAAAAGAAATTGAAGAGAGAGAAAAAACAAAACAAGGTGAAAATAAAAGAATTAAGATAGAAGTATTGCATGGAATTGGGAAAAATAAAAAAGTAAAAGTAAAGCCGACTAAGGGGAGAAAAATTAAAATTAAAATAAAAGTTGTGGCCATGAGGCAAATCACACATCCAAGAAGGAAAACCGTCAAGGGAAATATAATATGGCGAAACATCAAAGTAAAAAGCAAAATAAGCTCGGCCAAAGAGGAGGTCGTACGATCATATAAACCACTCAAAATAATAGGGTGGAAGAATAAAGAGAATCAACAAAGGGAAAGACAACTCTAAATAAAAAGTACATCGACCTACAGGAATGTTGGTATAAGATACACAAGGGTTCCCATCATACCGTGAACTATTGCTCTACATTTCATCGTACGATATTCTCCAGGTGCTCAGGACGTACGACTAAGCAAGGACAGAGTTCGGCCAGACAGGAGTATTGAGTGACTTCATAAGCCAAGGGTTCTAGTCATACGGCAGATAGTGTGTCTTCAAATCGTACGGTCTAGTGAAAACACCAAAGAATGCATCTACATCATATGGCCCGGTGAAGACACAAAAGTTCAACTCGTACGGCCCAGTGAAAACACAGAAGAATACATCTACATCATACGGCCTACTGGAGACACAAAAGCTCACATCGTACAGCCTACTAAAGACACAGAAGGATACATTTGCATCGTATGGTCGGGCAATGACACAGAGGAGAGCATCGTACGGTTGGACAGTAATCTAAGACAGTGCATCGTACGGCTTGGCAAAGGCTTCATCGTACGGTCTAGGAGGAACACAAGAAGGTGCGTCGTACGGTCAGGCAGGGGCATAGGAAGCTCCCTCGTACGGCCTAGCAAAAGCCCCGAAGGTTGCATCGTACAGTCTAGCAATAAAACAGGAGGATTTGTACGACCTAACAGGGGGAGAGGAAAGCACGCCAGGAGAGAACAGTTCGTACAACGACTGGAAAGGAGAGTGGTAGCACGGCCAGGGAGAAGCATCGTACGACCTGGTAGGGAAAGCGTATGGCCTGGCAAGCAAAGTGTACAACTTACATCCATTCCACAGTTTGTATGACCAATGGCAAACCTTCAAATCGTACGGCTGGCAAGTGATTGTGTACAAACTGGAAAGGACACATTCGGATGGCTAGTAGTTACAGTTCAAATCAGCAAGGTATAGGGTTGTTTAAATATTCAATTCTTTTTAATACAACAGTTGCCTTAGTTCGACAGTTACAGCAACGGTCAAGTAGAAGGTAATAAAGCCGATGGTGATTGTCGAGACAACATCAAAATGGACGAAGGGAAAAAAGTTGTGCAACACAAGCCAAAGGTGGCGTCGGGAGCAAGGAAGAAGAGAATGGATACTGATACGGACGCCATGACCTGGGAAAGCTTGACTGGCAATGAGCACAAGCAATGGTGGAGGAGTACAACCGATGACCACACACTGAAGACTGCCTTGAAACATGCTCATGTAGATAAGGTAATGCTGGTACCATATTTTAATGCCCATGACTTTGAGCCTTGGCTGAAGGCTATAGTGGATAATTACTGCCAACATTCACACACATCCATCATAGACTACAGGGGTTGCCCGATTACAGTTTCTTTCTGGGCATAGGACTTCAAGAGGGTATTTGGCATTCCAACCACAGGGGAAGGAGTCGACAAGCTGGGAAAGATGAGCCAGCAACACAAAGTACTCATTCAACAAGTTTGCCGGAATGATTTGACAGCCAAGGAGAAAGACACCATATGGAATGTTGGCAATCGAGGGCTTCGCAAAAGCTACTTGGCGAATGCCGAATGGAAATTCTTGTTGGATTTAGTAAAACGTCGATTGACAGCAGCCAGTCGAGCATCAGATTAGCCATTTAGATGGTGGATTACATGGTAGGGATCAGCGTGGGCAAGGTATACAATTGGGGGTGGTTGCTCTCAGAATGGATGAGGGAATTCTTAGCGCAGCCACACAAGGCATTTTACATGACACAACACATGATTGCCTTGCTCCTAGATGCAATCCACACACAAGTTCCAGAAGGTAGGTGCGGTCAACTGCAGCCTCTCAAACATCTGGATCTAAGGTTGCCAACAATATTCTACTGCACAGTACTAGAGCTCAAGTAGGTTGGCGAGGGCTCTTTGGTAGGAAAAAAGAGGAAATGCTGAGAAGCATCTGTACGAGAAGAAACATCGGCACAGAGTGGGGAAGAAGGAGAAAGGGAGGACATTGAGTTATCTTCCTCGACATTAGCTAGGAGTTTGCCAAAGGACGAGGGAGTATCTGTGGTTGGAGCGACGCAAACCAAATTGGAAGTAGAAGAAGCAGTAATACCACCTTTTCAGCCAGTAGGGTTCACCTTGCCAACACCACCAGTGGATCAAGAGAGTTCGTGATTGTCACTTTCACCCTACCAGTGTCATCCATCAGCAACGGACGAACATTGAGAGTGGCAACCTCAGTACTTGGCACCTTGCCAGGATGGGCACCACTAGAAGCCACACTACCAAAAGTGACCTCCATATCCTCAAATTCAGCAGCCTCAGGCGATACAGTACCACCCCCAGGATTCACAACTACACTGCCAAGGTCGACAATTTTAGTAGAGGCAGCGCCAAGGTTGGCAGTGGAGGATTCAGGAGAAAGAGTGTCAGAGCTCCCTGTAGGAGATGGAGTGCCTTTGGGGGTCACCATGCTAGGCCTGGCAGGGACATCACCAATAGCCCCCATCGAGCCACCAGAGGGGGGAACCATCACACCTCAGGAGCAAGTCCCTTCTGTTACACCACCAGGAGCACCAAGAGTAGTCCAGATTCATAATTGGTTAGGGGCATACAGCCTGAGAGTGGAGGTGGCCAAGACGCCAGGTGAGAGTTCGCCAGAAGGGTTAGTTGGTGATACTGATGTTGCAGGCTCAGCCAATCAGACCCAGGAGAGTGATATGGTGAAGATGACAGAGGGGATGGACGTAGCAGGAGGGCCAGTGGAGGAGCAGCCAGTGGCAAAGGATGTGTACCAACAGCTGTCATTGGCCACAGAGGGGATGGACGTAGTAGGAGAGCCAGTGGAGGAGCAGACAGTGGCGAAGACCCCTATACCAGATGAGGAGGATGCATTTGATAGGGAGGATGATGATGATAGCGAGTCTGGTGGGTATGTGGTATAGATATCACAATCGAATCCCTTAGACCCTCTGGGGACAGTGTAGAGATATGTAGAGGAGCTCCAGCACATGGGGCGAGTAATGATGCAGGTGGAGAACATTTCGAAGGATCTCAAAATCGGTCAATCCCCACTAGTGGGCCAGGAGGTGCAGCGAATCAAAGGGTTTGTACAGATGGGGTGTGAGGCAGAGTTCGCTCACATTTTCACTAGCCAAGATTGGTCGGAAAGCGAGACCTCAGCAATGCTTAGAGCATGGTGAGGCAAGCCACCAAGGATGGCAAGAAGGGATGTTGGAGTCCTAGAGAGCCTCTACCACATTGAGCTCGCATTTCGTGATGTCTTCTACAACGTGAAGAGGCAGATATTGTCTATCGAGTTGGCAGTAGCAGGGAAGGTGGAAGCCTATCGAATGTTGCAGAAGGTTAAAGAGGAGTCAACCATAACCATGAAGAATCGGCAAACTCAGCTAGCAGAATAGGCTCAGATAACGGGTTCACAAGTGAACCAGATAGTGACCTTGGAGGCCAAGGTGATTAGTTTGGAGGAAGGGAATCGCCCGAAGGAGGAGATTCGACAGAAGGAGGAGGAGATTATGCAAAAGGAGGAAGAGACTCAGCAACGAGAGCAAATGTGGGAAGAGAAAATTTAAAAATTGGAGGAACAGTTGGTGACCACAAGCTTGGAGACCGACAAAGCCAAGTGCTAGCTGATGGAGGTAGCCCACATGGTGAAAGCTGCCAAGGAACGAGAGATTCTTGCCGATCGCCAGCTTCGCGTATGCACGAAGGAAGTAAAGCGATTGAAGGACCAACACTCTTTTGTTGCTACTCCAACGTCATCAGTTCATCCAGGGATGTCCTCATTTCCCCCTTCCTCTCAGTAGATTTTGTACAGCATCATTTCCTATTTTGTTGTTTTGTCGCCTAGAAGGCGACTTATTTTGTGGGGGGGGATGATGTAAGTGGTCAAATATCTTTAGTGTAGTCGGTCGTAGTCGGCCAGTTGTTATACTTCAATTAAATTATAGTTGTAGTGGGAATAATTAATGGCATGTGCAATCGGGTAATTATGTCTCGATTAGTTGTAACAGGTTGTTGTGCAACGTCACGACGGTTGGTTACTCAACCACCGCCGAACGTTATATATACTCAGTTGTGTAGTCAGAAAAGGGGGGGATTCCATTATTGATAGTACGGGAATACTTTGTGATTGTACATGGTGATATTTGCTGGAAATGAATATAAGCATCTCATGATTCAAGCATATTGTGTTGTTCTATTCTATGTGTTGCATATAGTTTAGTTTACTTCCTGTGTACGTAGTACGTAGATATATATACTCAGAAGGTAAACAAAGCCCAGAAACTTCTGGTTAAAAAAATAAAATTGTGTTATAATGATGTTGAATTCAACATTAAAACCACCTTTTCTCAAAGTGTTCAATTGAAAAAGAAATATAAGCACTAACAAGACAATTGCTTTGTAGGTGGCTTTTGCATGAACATTTCAGATCACACTCCATGATCCATAATTAGAATGAGTAAAAAATATAATGGATTGCAGACTTTGTTCATTGAATAGATGGTAAGGTCAAGGGTAAGAAAGGAGGGAGCAGGAATCTAAATAAATTAAGATAAGAGATAGAAAAAAAGTAGGATGAGGATTGATAAACAAATTAAGACAACACCTACAAATAATATATTAAAATAAACAGAAGAGATTACAACTAAGAAAAAGGGGGGCTAATACAACAATCTATAAACTAAAGTTAGTACTAAAACGCACTATCATTGCACTAAACTCCCCCAACCTTTTGTTAGTTCTAACCTATTCTATTTATTTTGATATATTATTGGTAGGTGTTGTTTTAATTTGTTTATCGATCCTCATCCTGCTTTTCTTCTCTCTTATCTTAACTTCTCTCATTCCCTACTCCCTTGTCATGTCCTCGAAATTGTAAGGCTAAATTTGAAATATTATGGAACTAATTGCCATTATTATAACTATAATTATCAAACATAAAACAAATAAAATAAATATCAAAAAAATACATATATAATAATATATGAAATGTAAATCTGAATATCACTACAAATGATATTATAATGATAAATACAATTTAATCTTATAAGCTAATATATTATAAATTCAATTTATAACTATATTTGAATAAATAAAATGAAAACAGAATAAATATTAAAAATATGTTAACCATTTAATATCACATAAAATAATAAATACATTGTATTGCAAAAGGAGAAAGTAACATGTATAAAGCAACAATTAATGTATTTCAAAAAGGTGCAGTTAAAGAATGGTTAAGACAGAAAGAGTTACCCCCCTTACAAAAGACACGTCTCTCTAAGAGACATAGGGATATAGAAAGACAAGGAGATCGGGGGATTAAGAAAAATAAGAATGGGGGGAGCATAAAAAAAAAACATTGTAATATATTTTTAAGGCAGCGAATATATAAGAGAGTAAATTCTTCAAGGAAAAGACCATGATCGTGGCTGGTGGAGAATAGGACGGACTGTTTCTTCACATTGATTTAAAAGGTAAGTGTTTGTTGTTTATAGAAATCGGTAATCAAAATGTATGTTAAGATTAGTCAAAGGTAATTAAATAAAAAATGAAGGAATGTTTAAGGATTTGATAATAGTTAGTAATTAACATGTATCTTTAATATATATATGATAAGTATATGTATATATTATATATTGAATATAATATGGTCATTGTATACATATTGTAGTTCATATATTGGATTATTAAATGCAATTTACTAAGTTACCGGATTCGTACCCGGAGGCCTCGAACCCGGTTCGGGTGCGAACCCGGTACGGGTTCGCCTGCGGGTACGTCCTGGGTACGCACAGGGTGCGTGCCCAGGGCGCACCCGGCTGTTTGGTGCGTGGACCCAAAGGTACCAGGCCCGAACCCGGGCGTACCTCCAAGAACCCACGGCCCAGCTTTAATAAAGTTCGCCCAAACATAGATAAAAAGCATTTTTTTTAATTTTATTTTGTTTCCTAACCCTAATCCAGCCCAATATGAGGCTTTTCAACACTAAAACATTTCATTTCTACTTCTCATTTTGCTCTCACCATATTTTCTCTACATCTTGGCATTTTGAAAGGAGGTGATTGTATTCGAAGGAGATCGATTGTGGAGTGCCAAATAGCTTCTACAAAGGAGATTTAAGTGTTTAAGGTATGCATTTAAACCCTATTCTTTGATCTTTTGAACTATTTTTTCAAGTTTCTTAGTTTTTGATGAATTTTTTCAAGTTTGTGAAGAATTTTTTCAAATTTATTTATTTATTTTTCATATTTTTTATAGATTGCAACAATGGCCAGTAGTCAAAGTTCAGTGGGTGGGGAGGGAAGTCAAAAGTTTAAAATTGAGAAAGGATCTCCTTTATGGGCACATACCACAAGAATTTCACAAATTCCTGGAGGTGGGGGTTTTGTTTGGAAGTGTAATTTATGCAATGTACAATATAATAGCTCCTATTACCGAGTGAAACTTCATTTTATGGGCCCTAGTGGCAAAGGGATTAATATGTGTGTGGGCCCAAATAAGAAGGGGTTGTCTTCTGTACAAATAGCAGAATTTATAAAAGAACAAGAAAATGCTGACAAATCAATTGCAAAAGGAAAAGAAAGTAGTTATTCTTCCGGAAAGAAAAAAACACCAACATTACCCTCTCAAGCAGTTAGGGCCTCCAGACATCCCTTCTTGCCTATGCCCTCTACGGAAGAGGAAGATGAAGATGAACAACAAATCACCACCCGCAAGAGAGGTCCATTGGAGAGGGCATTTAAAATGGAGGCAAGAGATATTGCTGAAGAAAAAATTGCACGTTGCCTCTATGCCAATGGTCTTCCATTCAACTTGGTGAGATCACCATATTGGCGGGACATGGTGTCAGCAATAAATAGTGCACCTCCTGGTTTCACAAGTCCTAGGTTTGAAAAGGTGCGTACCACCTTATTGCAAAGAGAGAAAAAATCTTTAGAGGCCCAACTAAAACCAATTAGAGATTCTTGGATTGAAACAGGTGTATCTATTGTTTCCGATGGATGGAAAGATTGCAAAAACCGTCCATTGATCAATGTTATTGCAGTGTCCCCCAAGGGGGCAATGTTTTTGAAGGCAGTTGACTGTGAAGGGGAAGTGAAAGATGCAGAGTTCATTTCTAGGATTCTCATTGACTCCATAGAGATGGTGGGTGATGAAAATGTTGTCCAAGTAATTACGGACAATGCAAAAGTTTGCAGGGCTGCAGGTGCTTTGGTAGAGGCTAGATATGAGCACATCTTTTGGACACCTTGCACCATACACTCCCTCAATTTGGTGATGCAAGCAATTGGAAACCAAATAGAGTGGGTGAAAGAAATATACCAGGAGGCCGAGGAGATCCAGATGTTTGTGACAAACCACCATATGTCACAAGCAATTTTCAGAATTTTTTCAAGATTGGAATTGTTGAAGGTAAATTTAATTTATTATTTATTTAGTTTCATTTATGTCATGTTTTACATAATTGAATAATTTTTTTTTTAACTTATTTAATTATTTACATGTTCTTAGGTTGCTGAGACCCGATTTGCATCTCACACAATTGTTCTGAGACGACTTGTGAAGGTGAAAGGGGCATTGAGTCAAATGGTTATTAGCAACCAATGGGGTATATGGAAGCAATCAAATTCAGAGAGGGCCCAAAAGGTCAAGGCATTGATCTTGGATGACAATTGGTGGGATCGTGTGAATTATGTATTGGAGATGACCGAACCTATCATGTCTATGCTTCGGTTTGCTGATACAGATGAACCATGCTTGGGGGATGTCTATGATAGCATGGACACAATGTTGGAGAAAATAAAAATTGAAATACAAAAGAGAGAGAATGATCCTGAAGACACCCTTTACAAAAGGGTGGAAGCAATTGTTCTTCATCATTGGAACAAGATGACAACACCATTGCACCTCCTTGCATATGCCCTATCTCCAAGGTACTATACTAGAGAAGTACTTTCTATCCCAGGGAGAATACCGCCATATAGAGATCTTGAAGTTGCTAGAGGGTTGTTGGCGTAAGAACTAACACCTCTGGAGTGTGAGTTTGTACGGACAGCTATGCACACTACGTAATGAGTGCTCTTCAAATTAGGAGGGGAAGCTCCCTCGTTGTGCTGGAATGCATGAAATAGAAAACTAAACTAATGTCCTATCTTTTTGTTCTCAGCTGGTAGAGGCACAAGGTTAAGAAAACCTAGAACGTTGCAGCTAAGTATTTTCTGGTTTCGCAGATCATGTAACTACAACTAAGCTAACTTCTTTAATATCTATCCAATTTCCTCAAGAAACAGAGCATGAGGAAATGGAGCAGGAATGTATTGTACGATAAACTCCAGGTGCGGGCTCACAACATGAAGGCAAGGTAGGCGCAACTATTTGCTAATCCGGGAAGAAGTTTATTAAAACAAACAAAATGAACGGTAAACCTGGTACAGCTTCACAACATGAAGGCAAGGTAGGCGCAACTATCTGCTTGGCTGAATGAGTCTACTATAACACACATCAAACGATAAGCTTTAAGTACAGTTTTGCAACATGAAGGCAAGGTAGGCGCAACTATTTGCTCTTCTGAATAGGCTTATAATCAACAAAACAAAAGGTAAGCAACTGGGACAGTAGATTGTATAGACGCAACACGCATGCAATAACGATCAAACCAACAACCCCATTTAACTAAGGTCGAATAAACACTATGACAATAACATGAAGGCAAGGTAGGCGCAACAATTTATTATAACAGCAATTACTCTTTGAACAGATACAATAATAGCAATACTACAGGCAAGGTAGGCGCAGCATGTATGCTATCAAGCAAAAGTTAAATTACAAATGAGCTTAAAGCTCTTATTTATAGACTTCAAGGTGTAGGCAACCCTAAAATCACCTTGAGTCAACTAAAGTCTTGCAATGCATGCAAGATCTTATTCCTAAACCCTAATTGAATGAAACTATACAGTTAACTGGGAAACTATCATCAGTTAACTGAAACATCTAATCTAAATGGACAAGGTGCAACATGCACGTCCTTATTGAAAGCAAATCAACTGGAATGCTATCATCAGTTGACTGAAAGATCTAATCTAAACTCCAAGTGTTTGTAGATATTTCCAAGACAGACAAGACATGCAATGTGTAACAACCAGTTAACTCGGAAAGAAGCCTCGAGTTTAACTCCTGTGTCTAATGTCTATCTTGGAAAAAGGTGGGACGCCTTTAACTGAAGTCTACTGACCCTGATCTTGAGAAATTAACCCATCTACGAGGTCGTTGACTGCATCTCCATCTGGGGAACTGAAGCTTTGGCGAAGAATCCTATGTCTGTGCAGCATGTCTTCTCCATTAGTCATCTGACACTGGAACTCACCCTTTCTCCTGATTGCCTCATCAAACAATGTTGACATGGCTGTAAGCTGATTCATCTTACAGCCAATGGTCTCACCACTGAAAATACCGTGAATAAGTGCTTGGAGCTCTAACTGGATGTCAGCAAGCTCAACATAGTCACCACCCACACGCTGATATACACATGGTAATTGAGACACAAAGTCTCTTATATAGCGGAGTGCACTAGTAACATGCTCTCTGCTCTCAGCCACCTCAGATACGATCTTTCCTTCTATCTCTGCCTTGAAGATCAACTGTGTTCTCCAAATGTAGACCTCTTCTTTATCCTCTGCCTCTGTGACTGAATCAAATGACATTCCCAAGTTGGCAATCAGAATCTCATCCCTGGGTTTACTAATAGCCAAATCACGTTCCTCATCTTGAAGTCGTAAACGAAGCTCACGTGCATTATACCGCAATTGATACAATTCTGTAAGTATAAGGCGACCTCTAGCAACAAACTCCTCTTCCCATTCCTCCAATCGCTTACCATATGCAACCAAGAGATCAATCTGACCCTGCTCTGCTGGTGGTTCTAACATATGTGGAAGCGCGGTGACAACATCCCCTGTCCTGTGTACAAGGCTAGAAATGTACTGGCGAAGCTGCTGTATTTCAGCCTTGAGAGCTGATTTATCTTCACCATCTTTCACCATCCTATCTTTGACGCTATCTGTAGCAACCTGTAGGAGATCAATATCTGTCTGACGAGTACTCTTACCGAAATGAACTGTGATAACCTCGAAGTCTTGAGCTTCCATCTCGTCTAGACTCTTATCTTCTGGAGGTACAGCAGTCTCAACAATGAATTCCTTATCTGCACTTCTCCCAATATGTATCTGCTTCTTGATCCTCTTTTCAGGCACATCTTGATGGTCATGATCAAAATCTGAATGATCAAGTATGTAAGATGGTTGCCTCCTTTTTCTTCCCAGCTGACTCTCAAGCCAAGATGAATCCCGACTAATCCCACTGGAAAGACCTGTACTAGTCGTAGGAGGATCTGATGAATGTGAATGTATAAAAGAATCGCTGCGAGGAGGTGAATCTACGTCCAAATCAATGTGAATTGGAATGGGAGGCTGCTCTAATGGTGTCGGTGACGGCATACGGGGCTGAACCTCAAGCTGCGGAGAAGTCTGAATAACTTCTCTGACTGGCTCTACATGTGGAATCGCAACAGATGCTTTTCCCTTTGAATTACTAGGCGCTGGATTCTTTTTAGGAGGATTGCTCCTCTTCTTCTGCTTAGGTTTTGAAGAAGAAGGCAATACAAGTCCTTCTGTTGGCGGCTCTGCTCTAGGCATAGATGCCTTTCTCAACCTTCTGCTTTCTAAATAAAGCATACTATTTTGGATGACCCTGCTCGATCTCTCCTTTACTGATGTGAACTCTTTGGCATACCAGTTTACTAACGGCAGTGTTTGTCCATCAACCTACTCTTTGTAAAATTGAGGAAGTGTATCTCCCTCATCCTCTGTCAATCCTTCCACATCTTCTGCCAAGAAAACAGAAACTTGTGGAAGAGAGAACCTGCTATAGCTACGTCTGCGAACTTCGAAATCATCCTCACAATTCACCCAATAATCTTCCATCGTAGGTTTGTGATAAGAGAGATTACCCAGGCGAGCTGCGTAATGACCCCAAGGATCATATGTGCGTGTATCCACCAGGTACTTGAGTTTGCAATTTTCTAACTCTTGACCTGCGGTCTTAGCATCAACTGCCGTCCTACACCAATACATCCCGAATTGCAAAGGAAACTCGGCAGCTGGTTTACGCTTGATGCGCAAACGTTTGTGAACTTCATATAGCTGCCTTAGGAACTCCATGAGTATTGTTTTATCCGAAGGATAACGTGGTAACATAGCTGGTTTTCCTGTGTATCCATAGACACGGATATAGGTGTATGTAGGGAACTGAATGTACCAATCTGCCCAATTCTTCATTGCTGCTCTGGCAACTGTCGAGATGCGAATATGCAACTCCCGGTCCAAGTTTCTCACTGTATAAGTCAAGAAAGCCTCTTGTACACGTTTAAAATGACTTTCAGCCTTTGTGAACTCAAGCTGGTCATAGTAACGATATACTTTCTGTACACTGAGTATGCCCACCGTATTCAAACCATTAAACTGATTCTGATAAGCAATCAAGTACACCAGGTAAGAACACATATGAAATTGATGCGCAGCTAGGAAACCGGTGATTTGCTCGTGAATAGCATCGCTGATGAAGGATGCCCAGTCATAATGCTCTTGTCCAAAGATGATTCTACCAATGATATAATACATCCACGGGTGAAATTTTGTTTGCATCTGCATGACCTGAGACACGATTAAGCAGTGTAATCAAAATATTGTATTCATCCTTACACTCGCCACGACCCAAGTTGTTTGGCAACTTGCTCTTCTTTTGTTTCAGCCATCTCTCTATCATCTTGTTTTGACACTTATCCAGTCCAGCATTGAATGCCTGCTCGCTTTGACTCATGGAAATAACCATCCCATCCGAATGTTGAGGAATATCTAGACTTCGCTCGATATCAAGAGGTTTGAGACTGCATATAACACGTCCATCTATTGACCGTATCTCTCGTGTAGCGGAATTGTAATGCTTGATGCAAGATATTACAAACTCCACGCAATGCACCGAAATAGGTATGGAAGCGGCCTCAAGCAACCCGGATTGCTGAATATTCTTGATAACTGAATCCCTGATTTTGAGTGGATCCAAAACCACCTCCGGCAACACCTTATGTAGATCTGTATCAACGTTCCGATGAAGTCATGGGTTAAGACCGATTTGGTCTTGAATTCGAGCTGAGTGAACTGCATTCTGAAAAACTTGCCTGTTGACTGTGCACACAGCTATATTCTGACAACTTTTCTGGAAAGCCAAAAATAGCCTACTGAGGCTAAAAATAGCTTGTCGGATGAGAATTTTTACGAAAAAAATCTGAGATATGGGTTTTGTCCAGAAAATGATTCTAAGACAACCCAGAACGTCAGAAATGCAAAAATTTACCCTTTACTCAGCCATGCAAAAGAATTTCGGTTGAGAAAATTAAAGCTTCAAGAACAGATGTTCTGGAACAAATTTTCCTGAAAAATTCTGGCACATGGGTTTTGCTGAGAAAGCTCTTCTGAATCAACCCAGATATTTTGTTTTGCCAAAATCTGCCAACACTTCGAACATGCAAGAGAATTTAAGACGAGAAGATGGAAGAAATATAGAGAAGAAGAAAGATATTTTTTTTAAATTTTTTATTTAATTATTATCTTCTTCTGTCAAAATCGCCACTCTGCCTTGAATCTGATGCTGAATCTGAACTTGTACCTGCAAAAGAATATTTTATCACCTTCGAACTTGATCCTTTGATGAAAATTCGCCAATCTCTTTGAAGAAATTCGAACTTTCAAAGTTATGTGAATGATGAAAGGCGCCATGCTTGTTTAAATAAACAATTCGTACCATCATGCATGCATAATGCAACCCTAATTTAGAAAAAGGAAAATCGATTGGCTTCTCTCCAGTTGAACTGCCACTGTCTCTGAGTCTTCAGACTAAAAATAATATCTTAATTTTTAACACATGCAAAAAACTAAAAATGGCGCCAATATCTGTCTTTGAAGAAATTCGTCACTTTTCAATGCTCTGCATGCAAAAATATTTTTTTTCATTTTTTGCCAAAAATAGCATCTTGCTGTGTTCAACACACTTCCCTGATTCCAAAAAGTCAAATTTTGATCTTTTAGGCTTCCATTTGCAAGAGTTATGAGATTTTTAAGAATCTCCTATTTTGTAGCTGACTGCAAAGTTACAACTGACCATGTTCAGCTCTGATTTCTGGCTGACTGACTGAGCCTGCGACTGTGCTGAGATATCCACCGCGAAGCTTGTATGACAAGGATGAAATGTCTGCTGGGAGCAACAACTGCTATGGAGCTCATCTGATACCTTAGAAAATAAGGCGCCTCTGATTAAATTGATGTTTTGACTCCAGACTTAGCCATTTCTTAGTTTTGCCTTCTGATGTTTCAAACTGCCGCTGACAATGAATAATGAACTCCACTGACTGAATAATGGATTCATTGCATGACTAGAAGTATCCTGCATCCAATGACTGTATGTGAAGGATCTGAAAATTGTATTAAGAACCCCAAAAGCATGAGCGCCCCTATTCTGTGATAGCTCAAACACCATTTTGACAAAAGTGTGATTTTCAACTAAACACCATACTTTGACCCTTGATACCGGGAACTGGAATGTTCCGATACGCGTGCCGTCTGTCTTGCTGTATAGTTTGGTCAACTTGCAAGAGATGTTCTTGGAGACGACGAAGCCAGAAAATTGCTTTTAAGGCCTCTAAAAGAAAATCGCCTTTTTCAAAGAAAATAACATTCTTACACTTAGTCGTTCTTTGAACTGCCTTCAATCAGCTCTTCTTCACAGCATTATCATCTTGACCTCGCACGTACGAGCATTCGCCAAATCCCGGAAGCTGTCGGCTAGACTCGTTGGATAGCTTGAGTAATTGCACACAAGTCTTGTGAAGAGTGTAATTGCAAATAACCCCGTCTGGCAGGCCTAAAGGAGAATCGCCCCTAGCCTACAGCTGTGCAGCTTTGTGTAGCTACGCTTCACCATCCTCTGTTTTACATGCTCGGTAGGACCTCTATCACAGTTACTCAGAATATCGGATCGTCTTGTGAACGGATACACTGCAAAGCTGGACTGAGCTGGAAGAGATCTCAGGAAGACCTCAATTGCAAATTCATCCATCGAACAGGTCTTATTCAGGATCGCCCCTGGGCTACAGGGGAGCGGATTTGCATTCTACAAAACTTCATCTGACATGTATCTTGCTTGCAATTTCCAGTTCCACCGCCGATAACCGGATTTTTGTACTGGATACGCTTTCGCTTGATAGCTTGTTGAAAAGCTAAACTAATTCTGCAAAGGCTGAAACCATCAAAACACACATGCATCTAGATCTGGGCCTTCAAAAAGAAAATCGCCCTTGGGCTAGAAGGGAGCGGATTTGCATCTCTAGACTGCCTCCTTGATGAAAACACTCTTCGTAACCTCTGCTCTGTCTTCGTTTGCCGGAGTTCTGTAACTCGGATAATCTTGCTTCATGGCTAATCGGAAAGCCGACTGAAAACTGAACATAATGAATGTGTTCTTAATCCAAAACCCTCCAATCTTGACCTTCAAAAGGAAGGGCGCCCCTAGGCTACAGGGGAGCGGATTTGTTTTGAATTCATTGATTTTCACCATTTTATGCTTTGCAAACGTTGTATCCATCCCTGCTGTTGACCATGTCGAAGCGTTGTGACTGTTGAGGTGTGTGGATGACTATACTTCATCATTTTCACATGTACGGACACTATAAAGTTGATTTGCACGTTGATTGCGCAAGTGTCTACTACGTTACATAGTGAAAAGTTCCCAGACTTAGAATATTTTAGCACTTTTTGCCAATCTGAAAATCCCCTCCATCCAAAAGCATTATTTCCAACATCTTTTATCGTAGAGCGTTCCTCTTTGAGTTTCAGGCTTAGATATTGACACCTGGTACTGGCCAACTGCCATTGATGACCCCGAAGATCCTAACTTTTCTCCTAAAAAAGTGAAAACTACCCACTAGCCTTAAACTGACTTTTAACTGAAACTAACTTCACCACTGTGATTGTGATGTGAAATAAGCCAATCAAAATTAATTTCATCCAATTCTGACAAGTTCCTATTTTTTAGGGTTTCGGGCTAAAAATAGATTTCAGAAACCCTAATTTTCAAAATTTTCAAATTTTGCCATTATCTTCCTGGCATCACACTGACTAAAAGCCCATACTTTATTTGCCCGAAAATTGAGTTTTGACCCCACTTTTACAAGGTTTAGACCATTTTAAGCAAAATGCCTTAATGAAGCAAAAATTTCGGTTTGGGTACAACAAGGGTATAAGAGTGCATTTAAGAGACTCTTCAGTGATCCAGAAATGGAGACAAGTGTTATGAAAGAATTTGGAATGTTTATAATAGGAAAAAATCTTAGCCCTTCTGTTGCCAAAGACCAATACAAAATGGATGCTATTACATGGTGGTACCTCCATGGTCAAGTTTATATGTACCTCCAACCTCTTGCAATCAAGATCCTCTCACAAGTAAGTTTTTATTTTTTGCCACTTGTATTGTAGAATTTAACACTTAACATTCTTGAATTTATCTTGCATTTTTTATTTTTATTTTTGTTGGTTTTCTCTCTAGGTTGCAAGCTCTTCTGCTGCTGAACGGAATTGGAGTACATACTCCTTTATCCACTCAGTGAAGCGTAACCGGTTGGCTGCAAAAAGAGCTGAAGACTTGGTGTATATTCATTCCAATTTGCGTCTTCTGTCACGTAAGGAACCTCAATACAAGGAGGGGGCAGCAAAGCTTTGGGATGTAGCACCCGAGTCTGCTGACTTGGATGCAACCATTCAGGATCTTATAGAGCCACTATGGATGATGTGGATGATAATGATGATCATGACATGCATGGTGCTGGAAGTGGAAGTGGAACCGCTTTGGGTTCAAATGATGATGATCTTGAAGTTAAAGCCACTGAAAATCCAAATCAAGATGACTTTTTTGATAATCCTTTTGATGATTGATGAACATTGAAATTGAATCATGTTTCAACTTTCATGAACTACATTTTGTAATTCAATAATACTATAATTGTGATGATTTCCATAATTGATATCATTGATATGGCGTATTTGAATATTTTTCAACTATCAATTGACATTTAATATTTATCTTTGGCATTTGGCATTGATCAATGATCAAGTATCATACTATGAAATGATTTAGTTTTACAATTCTGTATATTTCTCTTATTTTTTTGTATATTTAATACATATATATATATATATACACATACCCATACGTACCCAAACCCCTAAAAAAAATTTTCACGTACCCACGTACCGGGTTCTCGTACCCGAACCCGTCCCCAAACCCGAACCCGAACCGGTAACTTAGGCAATTTAGACTAAGATACTTATCTAATTAATGTGTCCTATTGATGTCATTTGGGAATAGAGAAATCATACAATGTCTTATAGCATTGTTAATATGTTGAATTGGATATCTAATTATATTATTATAGTTATCGTGAGCAATTATACCCATTTTATCTATTTGTATTT
The DNA here is from genome assembly GCA_007115665.2 of Sequoiadendron giganteum. Lineage (NCBI taxonomy): Eukaryota > Viridiplantae > Streptophyta > Pinopsida > Cupressales > Cupressaceae > Sequoiadendron > Sequoiadendron giganteum. The sequence continues at coordinate 117,058,361 of CM021110.1, forward strand.
ATATC
>CM021110.1:117058465-117210301 GCA_007115665.2 Sequoiadendron giganteum
CAGATGATGCTTTTCTGAAAAATCTGTCGTTTTCTTTGACATGCGAAGAAAACCTAAGACGAGAATAGAAGAAAGTAAGACAGAAGAATATAAGTTTTTTTTTTTTTTTCTCTCTTCTTCTGTAAAAAAAATTCGCCTATGCTTGAAGTAGAATTGATAAAACCTGCATACAAATGGAAAGGAAGTCTGAAATAATCTTCCCTTGAACAATTTGAGTCTGTAGCTACGAAGAATACTAAAATCTGACACCTGTAGCACCTACAGATCAATTTTATGCTCAAGAAAGATGTTTCTTGTCAACTCTGATGAAGAATAATGGACGCCATTAGCAAAATATATAGAAAAATATCTTCTAAGGCGTGTGAAATGCATGCCAAGCATTGGAAATGGCGCTTGAAGTACAATTGGTGCTTCAAAACTCACGCATGGCCTATATTTGGCTTCAAACTCAGTTAACTGGATGTAGAACCAACCCAAGTTAGGGCGCCATCTTGAAGATTCAGTTAACTGATGCATGCAAACTAAGTTTAGCCAGTTATGACTAAAAATAAGTAAAATAGAAGTCAATTTGAAAAAGAGTTTAACTGAAGATCAAAATTTGGCAAACTGAAAACTCTCTTCATGCGCACTTCTACTTTTGAATTTCAAAAAGTCAACCTTTGACTTTAGGCGTCCTTCCTTACTTGGACATTTTCTGAAAATTTAAAATCTAAAACCTCAAACGAAGCTCATGTTCAATCACTGATTCTGGTTGACTGTCACATCGGATCAACTGGCTGACAATCTCGATGAAGAGCAGGACCAAATCTGACAAGAAGATTCCTTGAGGTGGCAATTCAAAATTCAACTATTTGAGGCTTCAAAAAGATGGGCGCCCCTGGCCTCCAGGGGCGCTTTTGACCTCAGTGTTAGAATATTTTCAGGCATTTTCATCATTTTCACTGATAACTTGACCATATTTCACTTGACATTTCCCGGTATTTGACAAAACTTCAGAACATGCTGACTGGCTCACTGCGGAGCAGGCTGAATTCTGAGTAAAGGCTCCTGATGAACACTTTGTATAAAAACATCTTTAAACCTTCCTAAATCATGGGCGCCCCTGGCCTCCAGGGGTGCTTTTCCCAACCAATGTCATCCATTACTGCAACTGGCAAAAATTACTCAACTTCCGGCTGCAGATTGCCAAGACATCTTCTGAACCGGCTGAGACAGGGAACGGAAAGCTGGAACTAACATGAACGAGACAAACCTCTGAAATCATCAAACAGATTTCATTAAAGATCTTAAAACCTTGGGCCAGGGGCGCTTTTGTCCTTTCTGAACAATCTCTGATCCAGTCTGAAACCTCAAATTTGACCACTGATGGCGGCAACTCAGCAACTCAGATTCACCTGCTGACAGATGCATCGCGGAGCTGGACCAAAAATAGAAACAAACTTCCTGTCACTTGATCAAAAGACTTCATCTGAATCTTCAAAAAGATGGGCGCCCCTGGCCTCCAGGGGCGCTTTTTCTCTTCAAAGTTATCTACTTTGCATTTCCCTCGTTTTGTATTGAATTTCCGTTTTCAGGCGTTTTACGCCTCCGTCGGACTAGATGGCTAGCTCATTGCAAAGCTATCAGGAAACTGGAGAAGTCATCTTGGTAGAAAATTTCACAAAAAGTTGAATACAGCTTCCATAATGATGGACGCCCCTAGCTGAGAGTGGCGCTTTTGACCTCCAGACTTAGCCAATTTCATAGTACTTTTACCTCGTTGAAAATCTCCTCCGTCAAAAAGCATAATTTTCAACATCTTTCATCGTAGAGCGTTCTTCTTTGAGTTTCAAGCTTAGATATTAACACCTGGTACTGGCCAACTGCCATTAATGACCTCAGAGGTCCTAACTTTTCTCCTGAAAAAGTTATAACTACCCACCAGCCTTAAACTGACTTTTAACTGAAACTGACTTCACCACTGTGATCATGATGTGAAATAAGCCAATCAAAATTAATTTCAGCCAATTCTGACAAGTTCCTATTTTTTAGGGTTTCGAGCTAAAAATAGATTTCAGAAACCCTAATTTTCAAAATTTTCAAATTTTGTCAGTACCTTACTAGCATCACACTAACTAAAAGCCCATACTTTATTTGTCCAAAAACTGAGTTTTGACCCCACTTTTACAAGGTTTAGACCATTTTAAGCAAAATGCCTTAATGAAGCAAAAATTTTGGTTTGGGTACAACACCATAGACATTGGATTTAATTCCATTTGTGTCAGTTTCAATGATATTAGCCTATTATGTGGACTATCTATATTAATTTTGCATGTGGTTAATGAATGTTCTTTAAGGTGGTTATAGATGTGCAATTATTATGCGTACTAGCATTGCCATGCAAACATACTTGAAGATATTAAATTGAGGAATGTAGCCGCCAGCTAGTCATGCAAAGGAATCGTTTGAAAGTCAACTAAAGGACAACGACGGAGATTCCCCATGTCAGCCGCATGTAACCGCCTTACATTGATCTTTCATGATGTTGAGCAATTGCGGGCGTTACTGTAGCATTGAGTCTTCGTTTGGACATGCATGTCTGACCGGATTCCCTCCGCTTGTAACCGCCCTTCCATTCTTTTCTTTGTTTTCCCTAAATGGCATCCTCTCAATTAGTGGGAGTTGACTGCCTTGTTTAGTCAATAGCATAAATAAGGTTCGGATCTTCCTTCTTCAGGAGGTTACCGAGTTGCTGAGTTATTGATGTTGTATCTGATAATATACTAGCATTTCCAGACATGCTACTCTTTTGTATTTGCATTTCCCAATGAATAAGATGAAGTTCTAAGTTGAGCATTTGAGTTTACATTAGTTTTAGAGGATACTCATCCAAGGGGGCCCACTTGGTGAGTAATCCGTCATTTAGTTTAGTTAGATTAGTTATTAGTTTTTGTTTAGTACTTAGTTCAAAATCTGGCACTGACTGTTCCTGTAGCCACTAGAATTCCATTCTGTGACTATTCTTGCAGCCAAAGCAGACAGAGTAGTTTCCTATTTGTTGTTCAGATTTTCATTCCTGTCATGCATGTTCAGCTTAGTTTAATTGTTGAGTGATGTTCAGCATTTATTTTGTTCCTTTCCATGCAATTTACTTTCAGTATTGAATCTTTCTTAGTTGTAGAATGAAGATGACTACTTTGAAGTTCCTAGTGCACATACTATGCTGACCCATTTCAAGTTCACGTCCATGGGTTGACAATTTAAATGCACCTTCATGATGGTTAAAATGGCTATTCAGGTTAGATGTCCAATCTTTGAATCACGGTTGTAAAGGCTTAGTTATTAAAATCATTGTAGGAGGCCAACACAGACCTTCACTTTGTTGACTGATAATGAATGACTAAAGGACTGATTTTACACAAATGAATTCTCAAAAAAGTACATCAAGTATTACTTCATATTTGAGTCAATTGTGCAACCCAAAAACAATAGTTTATTGGACCCAAATAACTCAATTTATACCAGACCTAGATAAAGGCATTTTCCTCTTATCAAGGGATGCTCGAACTTGTTGAAGAATGCCCAAAACTTGCGTGAATCTTCAGCTCAGTCACCTCAATGTCTAGGAATGCTTGTAGCAGCTCGCACGTCCCTTGATCTAGCTTTTTACTAAGCACAACAATACACGGAAAGCTTAAAAGATTCACATGCCTCCAATAATGGTAACCTAGCACTGTAGTGCGGGTACTGTAGCGCATCTACTCTACTGTAGCAGCAGATTAAAATCTCAAATGGTTGTGCCTTCAACAATCTAATATTTACTTTTCAAACCCTCTGAATTTCTTCAATGAAATCTTTCAAAACCCTTCTAAAATCTTCACCAATATGCTCAATCTTGACCTTTGTATGAAGCCAACAGAAAGGGCAATCTCCAGCTGATATTTCACAACCTCAGAATGCAAGAACAATGAAGATACCACGTTCTCCAAAGTCGAGGAATTACAGAAATTGCAGAAACCCTAGGTTTCTTCTTCTCCACAGCAAAACTCTTCAAAACGTAAAAATCAATAATCCTGAATGAATGATAAGAGCTTTGGTTGATGCTTTATATACTTTTCCAAGAAGAGGTCAATCCTCTAGAAGGCTTTTTTAATTATTTAAAAATGATATTAAATGTGCACTTTATAACTTTATAATAATTCCGCAAAGTGGGCACCCAATTAAACAATCATTAATGAACCGTTTTATGTCTCATGGCCCCATTGGACATAAAGTGCAAATAAAATTTTATAATATCCCTTTATAATATTTTATTATCATTAAAGTCACTTTAATGATAATAACTCCAAATACTCATTAACTTGCCAAACCAACTAAACCGGGGATCAACAATGCATCCATGATACGTCAAGGTGCCTTACTAAAAATAGTAAGGTTGGCCTCTAATACCCCACCCACTCACTATAAACAGTAAGCGTATGAAACTGAGTCCTGAATCACCAAACGAATGCCAATCTTGAACCAAACTGAGCTTTGGACACTCTAGTATCTGCCAAACAAGACCCTCAAAGTTTCAAACCATCTGCATTAGCCTACAAGGGTCAAGTAATAGGCTAATCCACCAAAAACGGCAACGAGCTGCAAAGGGGACAATACAAACTTACCTAAAATGATGTAGTTTTGATGCTCTCTTGTTTTATTTTTGCTGCTGTTCTCTTCTCTGTTCTCCTTCTTTGTCTTCTTCACACAGAATGCAAAATAATAAAATGGCAAAAAAGGGGCAATTGTATATTTTTAAGTGTAAGTGTCTTTGTTTTAGGTTCATGGTTTTGTAAAGGGGTGTGGTGGGATTGTGGGGCCTCCCACCCCTTTTTTCTTATTTTTCTTTTTTTCCTTGTCAACTGTCCCCTCTAAAAATCTTAGTGTTTTTGGGAATTTCCTAGCTGTCCCTACATTCCCAAAACATCTCAAGAACAAGAACAACTATAAAAATCCAAGGGATACGTCACCATTTAACATTGTGATTAGGTCATTGGATTGCACTTCTACCAAACAAGGAATCAAATCCTCGACATCTGGACTAAACATACCATCAAAGGCCTAGTTTTTGCATCTTAAATATTTATTAGGTGTTAAGGAAGTTATCCTTAAGAGGACAAGATAGCATGTAATTCCTCATTCCTTTCTTTTTGCAATATTACAATAAAGGGGTATGTTATTGTAATTTAATTAGTTCATTACTCAACTAATTGTTTTGCACAATTGTATATTTTTATTTTAAAACCAATTTTGGATTTTAAAATAAGACTTGGAAACTCCATTCAACTCCCAATCATTGGAGATTCTTCTGGTTTGACAAAGCTTCATCTTGTACATTAGTAACCCTGATAGACTGATTGTAGTCCAATTAGTGTGTGACCTTAACCATAACAGACTCTTATATTTTGGGGAGGTAACTCTCGATTTGCTCTCTTGCATATTTAGGGGAGTGAGAGAGAGAGAGATCATAAATTTCCTTTTGGCATTTTTCAATTGAAACTTATTGGTGCAATTTTCTATTAGATCCAATGTCGTGAGCTACTTTCATTGTGAAAATCAATTTTATGTGCATGCAACCTATTAATTTCCCTAATATTTGATATGACTAGACTTTTTGAGCATTATTTTTGTTTCCTAAAAGGTCATGCTGCCTTGTTCTGTGTCATAATCTTCCCTCAGAAGGTTCTATTTTTTTTGGTTGCTCCTAGGCCTCTAACATTACACTTGAGCAGGTTTGCAACTGCTTGAGTCCCTTATCATGAAACCAGTGTTTGATATATGTTCTGAAAGAGTAAATCCAAGTGGGGATAGCTTTCCTTGGTTGAGATTACATCAAAGTTTCTTAAAAGAGGATGCAAGACTTGTCTCTTCCTATGGAATATTTATAGTCAATGTACAATGTATTATTATGTGTCGATAATATTGGTTATCTGGCTATGTATTAATTGTTTGTATTGATTGGTTGTCAGATTTGGGTAGTTATAAGCGTCGGTTGGTCGACAGTTGTGTTTCTCTTGGCAACAATCAGATCCTTTAAATAGATTGTGAATTGTCAAGAAAGGGGTGTGATCTAGTCGGATGGACTTTGATCCTTGGTTGACCATCTCTAGTCTTCTTCTGTAATAATTTCATGTGTGAACCTGTATCCGGTATGCATTATCATCTCTATTATTAATTCATATATTTATTTTATCAGATAGAGTAATAAACATTTGGTGCCGTTGCCTTACAAGAAATTGGGTTCAGTAAAAGAGATCCATGCACTCAAACCCCAATAAAGGTGAGAAGAGACCACAAGGTCGTCAAGACCGAGAGATCAAGCGATCTTTTAAGGACGTAAAGCAAAGGCAACAAAGAAGAAGATTACGAGAAACACTTGAGGAAAATACAACTGTACGATTCCTAAGTCAAAGCCCTTCTCGAGAACACAGTCAAGTTGAAAAGTCAAGACAACCTTCTCTAGACGAAGGAAGTTGGGAGACAAAGTCACGTTTCTTCACAAAATTGTACGAAAGTAGCCTTCAAGGCATTGAAAACTTGTCAATCGAAGGAGAAGCTGAGCCGAGGGTGTATAAAAGAAAATTTGAAGATGAAACAAGTGTCCAAAAGGCTAATCGGAGGATCCTATTGGACACTGTAAGACTTGTGAAACAATGTGGACAAAAAATGGGCAAGATGATAAAGCAATTTGGCTACAATCTTTTCCAACCACCTTGCAAGGTGTAGTGACTGATTGGTATACAGAAATTGACCAAGCCTCCCGAAATACACGGGAGAGATTAAAGAAAGTTTTCGAAGAAGAGTTTAAATTTCTTCGTGATGATAATGAAATAGTAGCAGAAATTTACAATACAAAACCAGGTAAGCACAAAAATTTATGAGCTTATAATCGTAGACCTAAAGAATTGCTTGTAAAGTTAGAAACAAAACCAATTGATGGTCTCAAGAAAAGATGGCTCATCGAAGGTCTACTTTCGTCATGAAGAAGAAAAATGTAGGTAGTACCACCATCTTCCTATTCAAAAGCCTATAATCGGGCAATGGACTTAAAAAGTGAAGATAAAATGTCCTTGCCTAGTAAAAGAAAAACAAAGAAAGAGGGAAGTTCGGATGACAATAGCGACCATGAATTAAGAACGGTACAAGCAAAGGGACATGCTCTGAATGATTAAAGAATTGAAGACAAAGAAAAAAACTAACAAACTATGGTGTATTGAGTGCAAAATTGAGGGGCACACAAAAGGTAACTATCCTAGAAAGATGTTTTGTGAGATTTGCCAGGTTATGGGTCATTTGATAAAGGATTACCCATACAATTTCAAGACGAGGAGTACACGAGTACTCTTTGTTAGTGTTATAGTGGCGGGAGATATTTTTCTCCTAGATAAAATGAAATAATACTCAAGGCAGGTCGGCCTCTTGATGTACAAATAAATATTTTCTATTTTCTATTTTTATAGGGGGCTGACCTAGAGAAGAGGTTGACCATCATTGTATATAAAGGAGGTGAAGATACCTCATTTGATGATCAATTCATTCTCATTTCAATTCGCATTTTTCAAGAAGAAGTTCACACTTAGCAGCAGATCGCCATCTTTAGCAGCAGATCAGATTTCAAGAACAATTACATTCATTTGTATCAAGGAGAGGTTTCACCATTTACTGTATCAAATTCGGCTTTGTGTTGGGCCTAAGTTGTAAGCAAATTTCTGCTCTTTTTCTTTCAATATATAAGAGATATATTTTGTTGGGTTTTTCTCCCTCGAGGAGGGTTCTCCCAGGGTATTTTGTTGTGTTCTGTTGTTCAGTGTTTTGTATTTCTGCTTATTTGCATTTCTAGTCTAAAACTAACATGGTATCAAAGCAGGTTTAAGCAAAGAGCTGATCAGATCTGTTTAAGCAGTCAAGACATCACTTTATCTAGGGAATTCTATCAAAGAATCGAAGATAGTGAACAGAGTCAAGGTCGAAGATAGGATTAATGGAGCATCAAATTTCAACTCTTGGAAATTCAAAGTTCTTATTGCCTTAGAAGAAAATGATCTTCAAGATTTCGTGGAAAATGATGTGCCCGAGGCATCCAATGATGCAGAGAAAATTCAATGGAAGAAAAATGGCATGAAGGCTACGAAGATCATGATAGACTCCGTGAAGGATCATCTAGTTCCGATTATCTCCAAGATGAAGACAGCCAAAGAAATGTTCGAGGCTCTACAAGGATTGTATGAGATCAACAATACCAGCAGAGCCCTTGCGTTGAGACAACAGCTCCATCATATAAAAATGGCTAAAGGAGATTCAGTCATTTATTTCTTCATGAAGATTTCTGATTTGAGAGATCAGCTATGCACTATTGGAGACATAGTTGAAGATAGAGATATGGTTATGTTAGCACTGAATGGTCTTCCTCAATCTTGGGAGTCTTTTATTCAAAGCATCAGTGGGACATCTAAGTTGCCCAAGTTTGATCGTCTTCGAGCTGATTGCATTCAAGAAGAATTTAGATTGGCAGCAAGAGCAAATGGGAGAAACTCCCATAATGAAGAAAATCATGTCCTTGCTGCACATGCTTCCAAAAGAAAAGGAAGAGAAGGGAAAAGAGGCAATTTCAACAAGAATAAAGACAGAAAATCAGATTTTGTTCCAGAACCAAAGAAGAAGAAGAATCTTTCTCGCATTCAATGTTTCAGGTGTGACAAGTATGGTCACTATGCTCGAGATTGCATATCAAAACCTAAGCTGTATGCTTCTACTGCAAATGTTCAAGATGTGTCACCTCAAAAGGAATCTAGAGACAACTTAGGGGGATTTCTATTCATCTCTGCTCTTTCAAGCAATGTTCCAACTGACAGTGACACTTGGTTGATAGATCGTGGTGCTTCACGTCACATTACAGGATATCGAGAGCATCTTACGGACTTGGTAGAAAGAGAAACCAACTCGCAAGTGGAGATGATGCTTGTTATTCCGTAAAAGGAGCTAGGGCCACCTCTCTTGGGCTAGATTTTGGCATCCCTCTTTATTTGAGTGATGTCTTGTTTGTACCAGGGATCAAAAGAAATCTTGTCTCCATTTCAGCGTTGGAGGACAAAGGGTACCAGGTTGCTTTTTTTGAAGGGAAAATTCTTGCTTGGCCTAAGAACTCTAGTATCAAATCAGCTCGTGTCATTGGTGTTTGTCAGGAGAGTCTATATAGACTTTCTATTCGTCCAGTTTAGGCATTATTGCACAACTCTATCAGTTCGAGTGAGCTATGGCACAAGAGACTTGCTCACTTACACTTCAGAGCTCTTCCATCTACTGGTCTACCAAAGCTCAGTCTGGAGCACGATGGCATTTGCAGAGGATGTGCACTTGGTAAGAATATCAAGAGTCCCTTTCATAGTAGTGACAGTAGATCAAAGGGAATTTTAGATCTCGTTCATTCTGATTTGTGTGGACCAATGTTTGTGGCATCTTTGAGTGGATTTTGGTATTATGTGATTTTCATTGATGACTATTCTCGAAAGACTTGGATTTACTTCTTGAAATCTAAGGAGTCTGAATTTTCATAGTAGTGACAGTAGATCAAAGGGAATTTTAGATCTTGTTCATTCTGATTTATGTGGACCAATGTCTAGCATCTTTGAGTGGATTTTGGTATTATGTGATTTTCATTGATGATTATTCTTGGAAGACTTGGATTTACTTCTTGAAATCTAAGGAGTCTGAAGAAGTACTTGATAGATTCAAACAATTCAAGGCTCAAGTTGAAAACATGTCCGGAAAAAGGATTCAACTTTTCAGATCAAACAATGGAGGAGAATACACTTCTAGAGGTTTTCGTAATTTCTGCAATGAGGCAGGGATCAAGAGGGAATTTTGTGTTTCGTACAACGCTCAGCCAAATGGAGTTGCCAAAAGAAAGAATAGATCCCTAGTTGAGGCAGCCAAGGCTATGATTCATGATCAAGATTTACAAACCTTCCTATGGGCAGAAGCTTCCAGAACCGCTGTGTATGTTCAGAACAGAAGCCCTCATCGAATATTGGGAAACATGACTCCTGAAGAGGCCTTCACAGGTGTGAAACCTGTGGTTACTCATTTAAGAATTTTTGGTTGTCCTGTTTACATTCATGTGCCCAAGGATAAAAGATCAAAGCTAGAACCTTCAGGCAAGAAGGGTATATTTGTGGGATACAGTGAGTCTTCAAAAGCGTACAGAGTCTATATTCCAGGGTAGAAACAAATTGAGATCAGCAGGGATGTCTCCTTCGAAGAGGAAGTGGCCTTCAAAAGATCTAAAGGGTCTTACATGGAGATAGACAGTGAAGAGCAAGAGGCTTCTCAGGATATGGGCATATCTCCTGATCATACTCTTGACATTCAGAGAGAGTCAAATGAACCAGCCGATACTATTGATCCAGATGATCCTATAGATCCAACTGATGGGCCTAGAGACATTGTTGTAAGTCGGAAGAGGCCTCTATGGGCTCGACAAACTATGCAAGAGGCAGAAATGTATGCAGCTCCTTGAGGCACCTTTAGAGAAAGCAAGAGACTGCAGAAGTTTCCAGGCTATGTGGCATTGACGAGTCACATCGTTGATTTTGAGCCTTCTAGTTTCGACGAGGCATCCAACCAGCAGGTATGGAAAGATGCAATGACAGAGGAATATCAGTCCATCATTAAGAATGATGTATGGGATATTGCTCCGAGACCTGAAGGGAAATCAGTAGTGTCTTACAAATGGCTCTACAAAATCAAGCATGCAGCTGATGGTAGCATTGAGAAACACAAGGCGAGATTTGTGGCAAGAGGATTCTCTCAAGAGGGAATAGATTATGAGGAGACATTTGCTCCTGTTGCTCGATACACTTCTATCAGGACAATTATTGCTATTGCATCCGCTAAAGGCTGGAAGTTACATCAAATGGACATAAAGACTACATTTCTTAATGGTGTGATTGAAGAAGAAGTGTACATTGAGCAGCCAGATGGTTTTGTGATTCATGGGAAGGAGTCTCATGTATGCAGATTGAAGAAGGCATTGTACGGCCTTAAGCAAGCACCTCGTGCATGGTATGAAAGGATTGATCGATATTTGATGAGCTTGGGATTCTCCAAGAATGATGCAGATTCCAATCTTTACTTCAAGGTAGTTGATGGTGAGGCTTTAATATTGGTTCTTTATGTTGATGATTTATTTCTCACTGGAGCAGAGTATCTCATTGTCAAATGCAAGAAAGAGTTAGCCTCTGAGTTTGAGATGAAGGATCTTGGTCTTACGCATTACTTCCTGGGACTGGAAGTGTGGCAAAGACCTAATGAGATTATTCTAAGTCAAGGGAAATACACTATAGATATCTTGAAGAGATTTGGGATGATGGATTGCAAGTCCATGTCTACACCTATGGAGACAAATTTGAAGAAGTTGAGTGACTCTGTAGCTGGTTCAGATTTGGTAGATCCCACCATGTATAGACAGTTGATTGGATCATTGATGTATGTAGTCAATACTAAACTAGACATTTATTATGCAGTGAGCGCTCTCAACCAATTCATGTGTGAGCCAAGACAAATACATCTAATCACGACAAAGCATATTCTGAGATACTTGCGTGGCACTGTGGGATATGGCTTGAGATATACTTCTTGTGAAGATCTGAAGCTACAAGGCTATACTGATTTTGATTGGGTCGGGAGTGTAACTGATAGGAAGAGCACCTCTGGATGTTGTTTCAGTTTGGGTCTGCCATAATGTCTTGGTGTAGCAGGAAGCAAACTTCTGTGGCACTAAGCACTGTAGAGGCTGAATATATTGCAGCATGTGTAGCAGCTCGAGAAGCAGTGTGGCTTCAAAAGCTCCTTGCAGGATTGTTTGGGCAAACATTGGAGCCGACTGTGATTCATTGTGACAATCAAAGTTGTGTGAAGCTCTCAGTAAATCTAATGTTTCATGATAGGACAAAGCATGTGGAGATCAAGTATCATTACATCAGAGACATGGTGCTGAGGAAAGCAATCCAACTCAAGTACATTTGCACTGATGATCAAACGGCTGATATTCCCACCAAGCCTCTCTCCAGAGTGAAGTTTGCACATTTTCGAGACAAGCTTGGAGTAGTGGAGAATGTCGCCCTTGCTGAGAGGGGAGACTCAGCATCAATGAGCCTTGCTATAATGCATATTTCTCTAAGACGGAGAAATATGAGGTGAAAGCCCTCGTACATCTCTAAGACGGAGATGTGGTTCTTTCCACACATGGGAGTAGCCATGGTGGACGTCATGTTGAGAGACTTCATGATGACATCACGTTGAGAGACTCCATGATGAACCCTTTGTACTTGTGTTTTTTTTCACACATGGGAGTAGCCATGGTGGACGTCATGTTGAGGGACTCCATGACGACATCACGTTGAGAGACTCTATGATGGACACTTGTACATGTGTTTCTTTCCACACATGGGAGTATCCATGGTGGACGTCATGTTGAGAGACTCCATGACGACATCACGTTGAGAGACTCTGTGATGAACTCTTGTACATCTTTGAGACTGAGATGTGGTTTTTCCATAAATGGGTGTAGCCATTGTGGGTGTCATGTTGAGAGACTCCATGACAAGGATATCTAGAAAATACCTCCCTAGCTAAGAGAGAGTGTTAGTGTTATAGCGGCGGGAGATATTTTTCTCTTAGATAAAATAAAATAAAATGAAATAATACTCAAGGCAGGTCAGCCTCTTGATGTACAAATAAATATTTTCTATTTTCTATTTTTATAGGGGGCTGACCTAGAGAAGAGGTCGACCATCACTGTATATAGAGGAGGTGAAGATACCTCATTTGATCATCAATTCATTCTTATTTCAATTCGTATTTTTCAAGAAGAAGTTTGCACTTAGCAGCAGATCGCCATCTTTAGCAGCAGATCAGATTTCAAGAAGAATTACATTCATTTGTATCAAGGAGAGGTTTCACCATTCATTGTATCAAATTCGGCCTTGTGTTGGACCTGAGTTGTAAGCAGATTTCTGCTCTTATTCTTTCAATATATAAGAGATATATTTTGCTAGGTTTTTCTCCCTCGAGAAGGAGGGTTTTCCCAGCGTATTTTGTTGTGTTTTGTTGTTCAGTGTTTAGTATTTCTGCTTATTTGCATTTCTGGTCTAAAACTAACACTCTTTACCTAGGGAGAGGAGTCCACTCCATCTAAGCCATAGAATGCATCTCCAAGCGATTATTGAAATCAAAGAGGAGGTCGAAGCCAAATATAGTATGACCCCAAAGGACGCCCTATCATACAATGCCGACAATGCAACGAATGGGGACACTTTGCAAGAGATTGCCAAAACAAGTACGACAAAGTGCAATTATTGTGCAAATGGTGTGGACCTGGAGACCATGAAGACATTGGATGTCTAAAGCAAAAGGCTAGTGTCAACATGATTGATGTAAGGCATAATGAAGTACTAGTTGTTACTTGCGCCCAAGCAAAGAATGCTATGTGCCCGGACCCACATATAGAAAAAGAAAGGCTTTGTGAAGCAAGGGCTGAAGTGGAGAATAGTGAATACTATAGCTAATGAATGATGCCACTAAAATGCAAATGCAAGTACAATAACAAATCAACTACAATCCAGGAAAAACATTGTATAGCAAGTACTTCAAACTACCGTACCAATTAAAGTAGTGGATTTATTACAAAGTATTCCTAAACTTCAAAATGCTATTGTATTGGGGGAGAATGAGATGGTGCATGCTACAGCCCAATTAGGATTTAGTGAGAATGAAGATCCAATAATCGAACCTCCACTATCAGGGGACCACGTGATTGATCCAATGTTATTAACACTTAACACAACAATGAAACCAGCAGTAGTGAATATGGAGATCCTTGGAAGGAATCTCACCAATACAATTGCTGATTGCAGGTCCGGTGTGAATGTACTTCTGAAAGACACTTGGAGAAATCTGGTCAAGCCAACCATTTGGCCGCCAACCTTTCAACTAGTGGGTGCAGATCAACAAGGTACTAAGGTACTTGGAGTTTTAATGGGACAAAAGGTAATTATCAAGATTCAAAACCAAAGCATTTTTGTTGAACTTTGTGGTCAATTCATTAAGAAAGAAAGCGTATGACGCATTGTTAGGTTGAGATTGACTAATAGAAACCAAAACCGATCACAATTGGAAAAAGAATACAATCTCTCTTCAGAACAAGGGTCGAAAATATGTAATTAATTTAAAGAACCAAGTTGTAAGTGAGGAAGCAACTTCCTCTGATTCATCAAATTCGAACTCCGAAGAATGGATAAAGAAGCATGATCTGGGTCCAATAGAGTTGAATGACAAAGGGATTCTAGAATTATAGTCATGCTCAAAGGATGAAACGAATTCTCTCCACGGCCTATTTCACTGGCAAATGGAGGACTCTGAGGTATTTCCATCAACTTGTAATTTTCTCAAAGCTACGACTCTCAGTGAAGAGCAACTAATGTAAAATGATTTTAAAAAGTTGGACAGCTTATGTGTGTCAAACACAATCCATGGTTGGCAAAAGACGATAGTTGCAACAGAGGTATGCAACTTTGTAGAATAATGCAAAATTATTGACAGTACATCTTAAGCACTAAGAGCAAAATATTTAATCTAGAGCATACAAATACTGGTTAAGACAAATCAACTTCAAAGAAGATTTACAAAAGAAGAAAAAGAAAATTAAGAAATAAGAAAAGATTGGAATGGAAAAGGCAAAAAAAATACAATATTGAAAAATTAGATATACCAACTAAAAATAATGAAAAGACGAGGGATAAAGTACAACAAAGATCAATATTACTTCACATCATATGGCAAAAAGAAACATTACCACAAGTCATACAACCAAGCTACATAGTACAGCAGGTTCCTAAATCCCTTTACATATTGTGGCAGTTGCAATCATTCTCACTTAGTGTGCATCGTATGACTACCATTGCTCCAAACCATACAGTTGAGCCCATCAAAATACATCGTACGGCCTATTCAAGTCGTACGGCCAAAGCAAGTATTCATTTAGTACATTGTACGACCTATTCAAGTCGTACGATCAAAGCAAGCATTCATTAAGCACATTGTACGGCAGAGGGTTCGCATTGTACGATGGTGTAGTAAAATACAATACCTCTTGGTGAAGGGAATAAATCATCCCATATAGCGTGAAAGGAGTCAATTTTACAACGTACGGCAAGTCAAGTTTCTAGCATCATATGGCCCTTCACAACGAGATACTCAATAGAAACTATCGGTCTTCATCAGTTTGCAAGGCAAGGCTATCCAGAAGTGGCATCGTACAACGTCCTCCATCAAGGTACACCATACGACATTCTCAACACAAGGCAAAGTCAATCTGCTTGGTACAACATTCAACATTAGTCTCCACCGTATGGCCTAATCACTCCATTTTTGCACCTTATGATCTCTTAGTTGCAACTCATTCATCGTACGACTATATCATTCCCTTCTGATATAGCTAGCAATTCAAAGGTTTTGGTGGTCAACGTCGTACGGCCATCAACCATCAGACGGAAACTTCCTTCCCTTATCACCATCATACATTGGCTAAACACTTCAAAATCTCTATCTTTTGGCTTTGCCAACATTGTTTTTTGCCTCTTAAAAAATCATGAAAATGGCGTACGCCATGAACTTATGTGTCGTTTTGAAGGTCTTAAATTGGGCTTGGTGGCGAGGGCTCAGCCCCTCGACCCCACCCTATATCACAACAAGGGCACTACCCTCAAACCCTACTGGCAATGTTGCCCCCAAGCCCCTGCAAGGGGTACCACCCTTTGACCCCAATGGGGATTTTTCACCTAGACCCCCATTGCACTCATTTAATTTGCCCAGTACACTTCAAGTCCGAGTTTGCAAAGTACACTTCCAAGATTGTTTCCAAGTCCTTGTCTACAATATCGTCATCAATTTGGAAAGTCTTACCTAATGTTACTCGATGTTTAATTGTTTGGAAGACAACTTTTTCTTTTGGGGGGATGATGTAGTCAATGTACAATGTCTATTATTATGTTTCAATAATATTGGTTATCTGACTATGTATTAATTGTTTGTATTTGGTTGTCAGCTTTGGGTAGTTATAAGCATCGATTGGTCGACGGTTGTGTTCCTCTTGGCAATCGTCGGGTCCTTTAAATAGATTGTGTATCATCAAGGAAAGGGTTGCGATCCAGTTGGATCAACTTTTATCCTTAGTTGACCATCTCTGATATTCTTTTGTAATAACTTCATGTGCAAATAAAGATATATTTTACTCCTGTATCTGGTATGCATTGTCATCTCTAATATTAATTCATGTATTTATTTTATCAGATAGAGCGATAAACAATATCATTTTATTCATTTTTTGTACTTGGTGATGAATTTCTTTTGTGACTTTATCCTCATTTGGCTTATGTTGTGGAGCCTTAAATACTTTTTAGTTGAGTTTTATTCTATTGATTCTATTTGTTTTTGGAACTACCCATCAATATTTTGCATAAGTTTTGTTGGGTCCAAGAACTACTACTCCACTTCCTAGAACAAAATATCACTCACAAGGCCAAGGTTGTCATCGAGCAAGTAAAATAGGTTCATCAACAAAACAATGGGGGGTTTAAGGTCAAATTTATGAAAGGGGGTTTTCTCTCGTACACTTCGAACTCAGCTTAGACTTAAGAGGGTGTTCCCAAAGGTTCAAACAAACAAGTGGATAACCAAGGTGGTGATGGCTAAACCCAATCTATTGTTTTGACCCCAAATGTTGTCACTAGACCAAGACCAATTAGCTACCTTAAAGACCTCTAAATAGCTGATTGGAACACCAAAGCCATGAATGCATGGTGGAAGGAAAAACATATAATCCACAATGTAAATTACTAACGAATGTTCATAGTAGTACCTACCCTAATTCGCTATGGAAAATGAGTTGCATTGAAACTTAAAATATTCTTTAATGCTGGTTTGTTTTTTAATTTGTTTGATTTTTTGTGATTGGAACAAATATAGACTACATCCGTGCTAATCCAAGGGGGTACATAGTCAAAGCTGACAAGAAGAAATGGCAAGAGATAATAACAAACACCAATGTGATCTGGCATCTAAATGCAATAAAAAATATATTGTTCCCAATTCCATATAATTAGTTATCCATTAGCGAGCTAAATAAGTTCATATGCAAACACGAAATGATCGACTACAAGTAATATTTAGAATTTTGTCAAATTTATCAAATAATGTTTACATTCACAACAGCAAATATGTTGAAGCAAACATCTCATAATAGACGCATTTTCTGAATTTGCCCATACATTAATGGAGACATAAAACTGAACAAGAAGTATACAATAACCTGTATAATGTTCTGACACTGTCCTTGCCTCCTTGCAGCTACTCTGCAAACTGAATTTTCTATAAAGTTTTTCCTTTCTGAATTATTTTTCTGCTATTCTTTGTCCATGTACTGTCCAACGATCAAAACTAAACTCAAAACCCATCAAATACCCAGTAGGGTGAAACCCTAGCCTGTGGCACTGTAGCAATGGCAGGATCTGTAGTTGAGGAAAAATCCCACCCAAAATGGGCATCTCAAATTGAAAGATGGTATCCACATTGATTTTTTGTAGCTAGCTGAACTTCTATATTGATGGTGGGTAGCTAGAAGCAAACCCTGAGACATTAAACTTTGACACCTAAAACCACTTTAAAAACTCGCACTTTATATCGGGTCCTTCACAAGTGTCGAGAGTCAAGTGGAACCTAGAAACAGGGACCAAGGAGGTGCCAACAAGCTTCAAGTACCTAGAGGAGCCTAGAAGTGAGCACCTAAAATCTAACACATCTAAAGACAACATCGAGGTTCAAGTTCTAGAAGGAAACTAGAACTTGGAACATAATTGCAACCAACGGGTGTCAAGTTCGAAGAAGAAATCAAAACAAAGACCAAGGAGCAATATAGGTCGAGGCTTGGGAGCAGGGAAGAAATGGGAAGAAAGAGGTCGAGGAGTTAGGCTCGAGAAGGAACAGGAACTTGGAACCTTATGTTCCAAGTTCCAATCAAAACCTAAGATTTGATGGGAACTATGACAGAAGGATATGTCGAGGGTTAGGCACGAAAAAGAAGTTGGAAGCGGAACCTGAGGTTCCCGGTTCCAAGTCCATTCTGTAATGTCCCCTTTTCCTAGGCAATCATCAATTGTTGAGGTTAGTCTATCAATTGGCCCCCATGGACTAACAGGATGGTTAAGGGGCTCCACTGAGGGGCGTTTGTGACTTGTCAGTCAACCATTTGTGCTCGATTGGTGTTTCCCAACTCAGTGTTTCTAGGGTTATTGTTGTGTACCTTCTGGAGCATGATTTGGACACGTTGTCCATACTATTTTTAGTAAGTCATAGGGTGGTCAACAACTTGGTCAATTGGCAGTCTTTCTATATCAGGAATGTTGGCAGAATCTTACCACGAGTTTATCCTGGCAGTTATCATGGTTTAGAGCTTCATGTTTAAATAACGTAATATTAAAGTTAAATTAAAAGTTTTAACTTTAATGCATTATTTACCTATGTTCCACCGAGTCTCCAGGACGACGGGACGAGTTTCGGGGACGGCAATTTTTTGAGGGGATTTTAGGGGACGAGGGGACGGCTATATATATATATATATATTATATAGAGAGAGAGAGAGATAAATTAATATAGGGAAATTTCAGATATTCATATGAGTAATGATAATCATAACAATGAACATTCATAAAGTTGCAAATGTAATCAGCTACCTAATTATCAAACAAATCAATACTACAGCTACCTAATTGCTTCCATGGACCATAATTCATGTCAAATAATCAATGTGCATATGATATAAAATAATAAAATGCCCAAAAGGCTACAAGTTTGTACTATAAATGTCAAAATGACAAAGTCACAAGTGTCCAAAACATAGTAATAGAAAGTATGATGACTGCCACTACTCAACATCTACCAACATTGCATCAAAATCAAACTCAGAGTCTGAGTCACTGTCACTGTGAGGGGTTGGCTCATCTAATGCAACTCCAACCAATCCCTCCTATTTCTCCTCCTCCTCATCAATTTGTGCGACATCCTCTGGATCAATATCTCACCGTAATGCTAGAGTTTGTCTATACTCAGGAGTCTGACGATCCTGGAGTCGCAAAGCACTATGCACAGCCACTAATTTTTCTACCCGTCTAGAGGTCAGCCTGTTCCTCTTGATAGAGTGAATAAAGTCGTATGTTGACCAATTCCTCTCTGCAGCAGAGGAACTAGCAACCTGTGAGACGAGACAAAAACTAAATTAGTAATTTTAAATTTACTAATTAGGACATTCAATTTAAATTATGATTATATAAATGTTCAAACTTAAACACTAATCTAAATGAAAATCAAATTATGTTAAAACTTAAACAGTTAATCTAATGTATTACCTGTGAAAGGAGGCGAATAGCAAGCGTCCTCAATTGTGGTGCATCCTTCCCATGCCATGACCACCATCCAATAGGATCCCTTTGAACTACTGTAGTTCTATCTACCCTGGCCTCTGGTTTGCCGAATGTTGGACCTCAGAGATTAACAAAGTCAATGAACTGTGTACGAACTAGACTGGCCTCCTCAACTGAATATATTTTTGCAAGGGCCCAGATAAACCCTTCTTTCACCTCATCATCATCACAAGGAGGCATCCTACCAGGTCTAGGTACACACCATTTGGGATTAAGAGCAAAGGCTGTCATACGAAGCGGGGTGTTCATAGTGTTCCACCACCGCATCACAATGGGCCTAATTTTTTGCTCATATAATCCCGAATTAGGATCCCTATCAGAAATTGCTTTCTTCATTTTTGCAAGCATGGAGTCAAAAGTTTCATAAATCTCTCCAAGACTTGGAGAGTCTGTATCAGCATATCTAATGACATCCACAACTAGGTGAAATGATGGAACAAATATATCTGCAAACAAAAATTTGAAAAATAAAAAAAGACAAGTTAGAACTTAGAAAATCAAAAAATAATAAAATCATATATTTTTTTTTATAAGATCTGCAATCAATAACAATTTTTTTACCTCACATTAGACCACCAATTATCATCAAGAATTTTTTGTTTGATGTTTCTCCCTTCTGCAATGCTTGCCATAGACCATCTATTCCACTCTAAATTAACCACCATCGACTGTAGAGCCTCTTGTACCTCAAGCATCCTCTCTAAAAAATAAAGTAGCTGGCATACCTTGTTGCTACAGGCTTGAGAAATTTCTTCCTTGAAAATGTCCTAAAGAGGGCAAGTGAGGTGTGATGGTTGCAAATAAACATTTGAATGTCTCTAGCCTCTACAACCAGTTGATGCACCCAATCTATCTTCCCTATGTCTTTCAATGCGTTGTTCAACGCATGAACACAACAAGGGGTCCAAAAGATGTGCTTGTAAGCACTCTCAACCATCAAACCTGCTAATATGCACACACGTGCTGAATCAGTAACCACCTGCACAACATTGGCTACCCCAACCTCCTCTATAGCATCTTTGAAAAGATTAAATTGGAATTTTGCATCCTTGCACTTTCCAGAACAATCAACAGCTCTAAGGAAATATGGACCAGCTGAACATGTGACTATGATGTTTATAAGTGGTTGTTGTCTAATATTGGTCCACCCATCCATGATTATAGAGCAGCCTGTTATAATCCAACACTGTCTCATGTCCTCCATCACCACACTCACCTTAGAATATTCTTTTTCAAGGAGTGTGGTGCGTAATTTATTTTCTCCAGGGGGAACAAATGAGGTACCAACTATTGCCACATCTCTAAACATTTGTTTGAAGTAGGGAGAACGTGCTACATGGAATGGGATGGCATGGGCATAGAAAAATTTGGCAATGGAAGACTCTGCCACATCTCATGCTTGCACATTGAACATACTTGCAACTATATTTTGCTACTCACTAGAAATAGCAGCCTTCCTCTTCCCTCCTGTGGAAATATGAACATCACCCGCACCACTACTACCACTACCAACACTAGGACTACCAAACATAGAGGGCATAGGTGAGGTTGAATGTGCTGATTGAGTTTGCATTTGCTGATCTATAGGCCTTCCTCTGGCCTCCATGTGCAATCTATAACACTCTATCCTCTCAAAATCTTTTATATTTGTACAACCCTTGACCCCATGGCCTTCAAAACCCAATAGATGAGAATAGACTCTTGTATAGCTCTCATAATATTTATCTTTGCAAATGTGACATTGCCACAATCTACTACCCCCAGTGTTTTTCCCTTTGCCTTGGTCTATACGTGATGCTAGTTGAAGAAGAGGTTTTTTAGGATTAAAAGGGCCTTTTGCATATTTTTTAAAATCTTTAGAAGGGATATCAAATAGGTTTGTTTGAGGCCGCCCCCTATGAACTGATTGGGTTTCTTCCCCCTCTCAACATGCCCACTATCTTCACTATTGCTGCTCATTTTGTTTTGTTTTAGTTTTTGCAAACTGAAAATTAAAAAAAATTAAAAAAATCATACATTTTATCATTTTAACTTGGAAAAAAATGGAAAAAAATGAAAGATAATGAAAGAATAACTTACCTCTTTCACTTCTTTTGCTGGTTGCTGCCTTAATGCTCTCCTTTTTTCCTCCTAAATGCTGGTTTTTCTTCTCCAACAGCTCCTTCAAACCCTCCTTTTTCTCTTCTCATTTTTTCTCTTGGCTGCAATTTTTTTTTGGCAAGTTAAAATGAGGTCAAATAAAAGTAAGAAGATGTTTTAAGTGGCCATATTAGGGTTGGGAGGGCGTCAGGTCCACAAAGAAAAGAATAAAAAAAAGAAAATTAAAAATTGTTTCTTTTTTTTTGGTTAAAATCGCTGTTGGGCAAAGGGGGACGAATGGCCGTCCCCGAGACGGTCGAGGGATGGCTAGGCGTCCCCTATCTGTCCCCTGGACGGCTGGCCGTCCCCCTTTGTGTTGGGGCCGTTTCCTCCAATCAGGGACGTCCCCGATTTTCGGTGTCTTTTTGGGGATGGTTGTCAGCCATCCCCCAGGCGTCCCTTGTCCCCGAAACGTTTCCGGGACGGGTGCGGGGGGCAAAAACCAAGGGGATGCGTCCCCGTGTATCACTGTTATTTACTAATTTAAATGACTTTATGATAAAGACGATATAAGGGAGTTTTAAAAAGAATATTTTATATCATAAAGTTGGTGCCAACTAAAAGGAGTTATAAGGTGGGAAATAAATTAAATAAAATAATTTTAACTTACCAACTTGGGCGTGGGAATTGGAGGGAGATATAAAAGCCCTTTTGTGAGCTCATTTGCACATTCATGTTTTGGAGAAAATTGATAAGGTTTTGTTGGTTGGACTAGAAATTCTAGGAAATTGAGGCTTCTTGAGGACAAAAACCCTCATGAGGAACAACATGCTACAAGAGTGAAAGATCTCCCAAGGCTTCTTGCAGATAACTCCATTCAGTGGTTATGCATTGCACATAAACGATTTCAGAGGAAGATTCAATCTAGGGTTTGAAGGATTTATCCGAAGCTTGCAAATAGATTGAACATCATTTTAGAGTAAAGGTATTTACTGAGGTTTATGAACAAATATCAGAATTGTTTGTTGTGTGAAATTGCTAGGTAGGCCGTACCCTCTAAAATGGAATTCCAAGTTTATATGATGAGTTTGGTGTTGTGGGTATCGTTTCAAAGGCTTCACTAGATCTAGGCGACCCCTCTTGCAAAGGATTTGAAAACTTAATAGTGGCAATTTATTTTCTAAAAGTATTGCACCCTATTGGCAGGCCGTACAACTTCAGCAAGGGCATCTGGCTTTTCCTAGGTTAAACACCTAGGATTTGTGGTTGTAAGCACTCTCATTTGAGGCATCTAGGGTGAAGATATTGTTGTGCATCAGTTTCATTGTGGCGAAGCGAGGGTTTGGTGATTTGCAGGCGAATTTTGGAATTATCAGATTGCTGGTTGCAGCTACAGCACATGGTCAAAGTTCCTGAAATATTCTGGGTATGTTAGGAAAAGATATGTAATGCATTTTAAGAAACTGGGTTGCTCTTAGTTTTGGAAAAATTTGTATATTTTGCTCAAAGCATAATCTGAAAATTTCAGCCTCTTATATTCCTAAATATAGCATTTTATTTGAATTGATTATTGCTGCAAATCTCTCTATTACCTGCACTATATTTGTCTATCTCAAACTATTGCAAAATACATCTCAAAACATATCTAGAAACAAAAAAAAACAAATAGCAGAAAGGGGGACATTACAGTGGTATTAGAGCCCAAGTTCTTACCATCCTGTTGGATGATTCAATAAAAATTCAGAGTATGACAATGGATTTCAGCAATGATGGTGGGTAGCTAGAAGCAAAGACTAAGTCATTAAACTTTGGCACTTAAAACCACTTCAAAAACTCACACTTTATTATCGAGTCCTTCACAAGTGTCAAGAGTCGGGTGGAATCTAGAAACTGGACCAAGGAGGTGCCAAGCGAGCTTCAAGTTTCGAGAGGAACCTAGAAGTGAGCACCTAAATTTGAACATTTGAAGACAGTGTCAAGGTTTGGGTTTCAGAAAGAACCTAGAACCTAATACATAATTGCAGTTGACTGGCATTGGGCCCAGATAGTAAATTGAAACTAGAACCTAGGAGCAATATATGTTAGGGCTTGAGAGCGTGGAAAAGATGGGGACCGAGACCAAAGGGGTTACAAGAGTTGGCTTTGAGAGGGAACTACAAGAAAAGGACGTGTTGAAGGATGGGGCAAAAGAGAAAGCAGAACCAAGAACATTAGTCCATTCCAGGACCCAGGGTCCTACAAGTAGGATGGGTCTTTGCAGGTTTTAGACTTTAGGAGGAACCTGGTACTTGGACCCTAAAGTTCTAGGTTTCAAGTCCCTTTTGATCTAAAGTCTAACAAGGAAGAAGGGATATATGGGTCAAGGAGCAGACTTCGAGAGGAACTTAGAAACTAGAACTTTAAGTTCTCAATTCCTAGCGGGACCCAAGTTCCAATAGGAAACTAAAGGAGGCCTCTACGAGTGGAAGGCAGAGCACAAAGGGAAACGTGTATTTGGAACCTAAGGTTCAAAGTTCATATGGAAACCCAAAGTCCGCGAGGAAATAGAAAATGAAGGCGAGTGGCCAACAAAGGATGAAGAGTAAACGGAAAAAGGAACCAAAGACCTAATGCAAGGTTCGCATCAAGACCCAAGGTCCGGTAGGCACTATAGAACACCAACAAGGAGCAAACCATGGGAAGCAACATGGAAATGAAACATTAGGTTCCACATCACGTCAGGGTGTGAACTGAAAGGAAATGCAAAATAAGAAAACTCCCCAAGACTTGAGCAAAATAAACAATTCCTCCAAAATTTGACAGACTCCCAATAGGTTCATCTTCTCTTGTTAGATTGCTTGTCTTGTTGAGAGCCAATTGCTGATTAGGTGAAGTTGAAGGCCATGGATTTTTTCCTTGACTAGCTTGACTCGTTATGTCCATTTTAGATAACAAATGAGAGAAAATTGAGGTAATGAAGTTTATGTTGCTCATTTGGAGGCTTATGCTTATGATGTAGGATTTGCTTGTTTGCATATAAACTTAGCTTGAGGAATGAAATCTAGAGTTTTGCCTTTATTTACAATGAGATCTGCTTGGGCAGGAATGGTGGTCCATCTTTAGGGAAAACCTATCTCACATTATTCTTTGTGACTTGAGTTTCTTCTTGAGAAATTGGCTTTGCCTCAGCATAAGAGACATATGCTTCCTAGAAGGCATATATGGAAACAAAATTTAATGTTTTGAAAGTCTACTAGGTGTTCCAATACAATAACCCCAATTCCAAGTAGAGTATGTTTGGAAGAGGCTGTCCAACATCCATATATATATATGAGTGTTAACAGAGAAGCTGCTTTGTATTTCTATGGCACTCCCAACGTGCTTTAGGGAACATCCCAGAATTCACTTGGCAAGAGAGGAAGTCAAACCCAGGCAAGGACCGTGCTTGGGAGATCATTGATGGGATTGAAAGCAGAGGGTCAAAATTTTGTGAGCAGACCAGATTTATTCATGAACTGTGGGCTCCTTGAAAGATGGCCTCCTCTGATCCGGATTCAAGGATGCTGAAGGTTTCAGTTGCTCAAGCACCCAAGCCCTTAAGGTTTTGGGTCAAAGATAGGCCCCCATGAACTAGCAAATCAAAGCTTTTTCCTTCAGGAGCCATCAGCAGTTCTTGACTTCTTCTGGAGAAAAAAATAGGTCTCCAGTGGTGAATCCGTCTTCAGATAAGGCCATTTTCTTTCATCGCAAGAACAGTGGTGTAAATCACAATTCATTGGACATGGAGGTGCCAGCATTTGAGCAGATCATGCCTTCAGCAAGTTGAATGATCATGAAAGATGACTGTTTTGAAAAAGGTCAGAGCAGATGGGAAGGAGCCCATGGCCTCTTCTTCATAAGATGATGTCGGTAAGTAGGAAGAGTAGCAGATCTGCAAATTTTAATAATGAAAGGCATGTTTAAGTGAGTAATGTATAGTGTAGCAGTTCTGTTATAGCAAGCATTCCCTTACTTCTATTTGAAACCCATTGAAAATTCAAAAGATTTAACTAATACCTGTCATTCATTTAAAGGAGAAAATTGAAACCCAGCTAAAGGAGATTATAACATAAGTCCTAAAAGAACATGGCTTCAAGTAAAACAGCTAAAAGTTCTTAGCTTTGAAAACCAGACAAAAAAAAATAATCTTTATACTAAAGCTTAAGTTGTTAAGGCAAACAAACCCAAGATCCTCCACCGCTTTGGTTCAGAATCCATTCTCGCACCCATGTTACTACAGATAAGTTTCCCCACATGTTGCATCCCATCCTTCAAAACCTGCACAAATACCCCTAATAATTATTTCTCTATCAACTACTCTGCAATTACTTCCTCACAAGAGACTCTCTTCACTAAGTATTATATGAGAGGTTAATCATACCCAGCTTACAACCGTAGCCTGTGCTGGAGTTGGCCGCAAGCCTGCAGCAAATAGTAAGGACTGCACAATTCCAACAGTATTAGTTGCCTATTCAACCAAATTTAAGAACCACCACCATTAAATATAATTGAAGTGTCTAAGCTCAATCACAAAAAATGTAAGGTTGAACCACCTTCAAAGAGAAAAGTATGAATACAATTTGAGGATGCACTACAATCATTATTCATGAACCTGAGTTGATAGGACTGACAGTGCTGCACTTGAGAAGTGTTGCAGTGCACGAAATTTTGAATATGTCAAGTATCCTTCTCCCACACTGTACTTTCATCAAAGATCACGAAAATCAACAGCAATTGCAAGATAATTTACAAATGACTTATAATCCTCAGTTGTTTCAGTCAAGACAATTAACCTGTTAGGGTAACCCAAAGGGAAAAATTTATTCAAAAAAGAGTCAACCACCCTCTGAACGATTGGCCTTGAATCTTCCAGGATCTTTACCTGCAAGAGAGATGCACCAGCAAACAATTACTAATAGGCAATAAGATATGATTTCTATGTAATGGTCACTACATAGTAAAGATCCATATAATTACTTTGGCCCTGCACAATTTCCAGTGAAAACTAAAGGCCAGTAATTAAATTACTAAGCAGGAAGGTTGCACTTAATATGTTATAACCATACTCTTTCCTCCAATTTTGAAAAGACATCTTTTACTGCACTAATATGCCTACACATGTTATGAGCCCATATTAAGGAAACACATCTAATCTACAGACTATATGTACTACACATGATAGGTAAAATGAAAGTGGTTGGTGGGTCATGCAAACCCAAAGTTTGGATTAAGTACCTGTAATTACTACTTTAATTAGAAGTATAATCAAGTCAGCTTGTTTTGATCAGTTGAGAAATTGGCTCATAAGTGCCAAACATGTATGTTTACAAATTAGGATTGTCATTTGAACATCATTGTGCTCTTTAGTCTTTTTATAGAACTTCCCTTCTTTGCCATTCGTCAGCTCCATCATCATCAAGCCACTCCTACATTTTGTGACTTTAGAGTATTGGCAATACCCTTCATGTATGCTATTGTTAATCTAAGTTGCCAAATTGGAATCAGATACAAGTACGTTCTGGGAACATCCATAGAAAAACATACAAAAACCATAAACATATACATATTTGCAGCCTAAAAACAGGAATTAAGTTCAGAATACAACATATCAGGCATATACTAAACAAAACTACCATAAATATTACAAATACAATATACTAATTTAATATCAATCTAAATTAGCATTTGTTCATTTATTTAAATCAAAATCAAAAAATCAAAAATCAATAAAGCAAAAGACAAAATTGTAAGGAAAAAAAAAAGACAAAAAGTGAAGTAATTTAAGGAAACATTAAAAAACACAAAATATAAAAAAGAACCAAAAAAAAGATACAAAGATAAAACTTACATGCTCCCATTTTTATCGCTTCTTAGCAGAACAATAAGGAGAAAGAGTCACAAAACAATGGCTAAAAGTTCCATAGTAACAAGACTCGGACTCGGCACAGACTCGGCAAAATGAAAAAAAATTGGAAAAACCCTAGAAATTTAGAGATTTTTAAGGATTTAAAACTTGTTTCAAGCACCCTTTATTGAATACAACACAAATAAAAGCAAATTTGATCACATACACAAGTATACAACGATCACATAAGTATAAAGTACACAAATTGTAGTTGCACTGCTGAAGGAAATAGCATACTTAGATATATAAAATTAGTCAAATGTATACAAAACTCATGGAATATGAAATCCATAACATCAAATGTTCCATAAAAATATGAAATATCAAAACAATAGCTATAAGTCTATGACTCTATGGCATAGTGGAGCCAGCATCCTTCCTACGAAGGCGTCTAAGGGTCCTGGATGATGAAAAGTTACTTACATAAGTATTGTAAAATGAAAAGTTTTAAGTTTTTAACTTTAAATTTGAATTTGATAGTGAGATACATCTAGATTCTAAAATAATAAAATTTAAATATAAATTTTAAAACAATTAAACGAAAAAGAATTACCTGGCTACATGGAAGGGAATGGTGCAGTAGAACCAAAAGTCTGCAATTGTCTTTTTATTTGCATCATGTGCGTCCTTGTTCCAACCTATGCTCTCAAGCGACGGTTGAGAACCAGGAGTAGTGCGTGGTACAAAATATGAGTCCATGACATCAAATGTTCCAAACAAATATGAAATATCAAAACAATAACTACAAGTCTATTGCTCAAAGGAGTTTGCATCCTTCCTACAAAGGCATCTAAGGTGGGTCCTAGATGATGTAGCAATTGCAGCCATAGTCTTTGCTTGTGACTCCATGCCACCCTCACCAACATTAGTTTTGGATGTGTTTGCTCATGCTTTAGCCTCCTCCTCTACCATGGCTATAGCCTCAACCTTTCTATCTACCCAGTCAACCCAATCAAGGTCCGCATCACTAGCACAAGTATACATCGATCATATAAGCATAAGTATAAACACGAATTGTAGCTGAGTTGCTCAAGCAAATAGCACACTTAGATATATAGTCAAGGACTCAAATGTATACAAAACTCATCGAATATGAAATCCATGACATCAAATGTTCCAAACAAATATGAGATATCAAAAGATTCAAAACAATAACTAGAAGTCTATGGCTCAAAAGAGCCTGCATCTTTCCTATGAATGTGTCTAAGATAGGTCTTGGATGATGTAGTAGCCATAATCTCAAGTATCAGGGAAATTGCCCTAATGGGGTTGAGAGGTAGTGCCCTTTGTGGGGGTTTAGGCACAGTGCCTCTAGTGGGGTCAAGGGTCAACGCCCCTCGCGGGGGTTTGGGGGCAGTTCACCCAATGGGGTCAAGGGGCAGCGCCCCCAATGGGGTCAAGGGGCAACGCCCCTTGCGGGGGTCTGGGAGTAGCGCCCCCAGTGGGGTCAATGGGCAGCGCCCCTTGCGAGGTCCCGGGGCAACGCCCTGGGCACGCTCCCTGTCGCAATACAGGGCGGGGTTGAGGGGCAGCGCCCCTACCACCAAGCCCAAATTAAGACCTCCAAAACCATACAAACCTCCATGGCATACATCATTTTGCATTCACAATAAGTAAAATAAATAAATTTCATGTATTTTTTTGCACTTTTCAAACCCTGCCTATTGTCAAGTCCTGCTGACGGGACTCGCCTGGACTCGATGAGTCTGGCGATTCTACCAGACTCGGCGAGTCCAGCCAAGACTCGGCCGAGTCCGAGTCCGAGCCCCCAGGACTCGGCCAGGGTGACTCGACTCGGGACTCGCCGATTCCTGGCGAGTCTGGGCGAGTCTCGTTACAATAGCCTAAAATATTAAGCATGGATAATCAAATCTCAAAGTGCCATTCAGGCAAGGATAAAACATATACAAAAATCAAGACCAGTCGAAGAAAATTTGGAAGCAAAATTTAGCATAGCTGAACCACAAATCTGATTTGCTTAATTGTTCATTCAACATAGTTTGGCCATAAAATGGAGAAAACCAACTAAAAGTAATGTAGTATATCCCACCTGACAACACACAACCAATCAAACAGTTATAACTAGATATCGAGCATACTATCTAATGTGGCATAAATGTGGATGACTGATTGAACATGTGCATTTAGTTTTAAATGGGAATTTGTTTGTTGTTTCATGTTACAATAGTCTATAGAACACTAAATGGGAAGATTAAAATGTATGGAAGAAGACATCTACTGCATTGAAAATGACATCTTCCACCTCGAATTGCCCCAGAATCACCTTGAAAACAATTGAAATCGGCTAGGTAGGCACAAGCCCAATTCCAAACAAATCCGGCAAAAAAAAAATGTACCCTAGTTGAATCTAATTCTGATTCCTAAAAAAGTCATAACCACAACCGTCTAGGTTTTAGGCCAATTCGGTAACTTAGTTGCTAATCCATTATTAGTATTATTCTATGTTACTCGACACATCCAATTTTGCCCTTGGTACAAGACTAGATGAAAATGGGCTTGAGAGTAGACTTGAGTTCATGCATGAGATGCAACACAAAATATAAAAAAGAACACAAAGAAAGATACAAAGACAAAACTCACATGCTCCCATTTTTGTTGCTTCTTAGAGCAACAATAATAAGAAAGAGTCACAAGACAATGGCTAAAACATTAAACATGGATAATCAAATCTCAAAGTGCCATGCAAGCAGGGATAAAACATATATGAAAAACAAGACCAGTCTAAGACAATTTGGAGAAAAAAAAGCTAGCATAGCCAAACCACAAATCTAATTTGCTTAATTGTTCATTCAACAGAGTTTGGCCATAAAATGGAGAAAGCCAACTAAAAGTAACGTAGCATATCCCACCCAGCAACACACAACCAATCAAACAGTTATAGCTAGATGTCGAGTGTAATTTCCCTTGCCCGATTTATTGTAGAATTCACTTGTTAATTAGGTTTAGGGTTTCTTCTTTCCAAATGAATGTTCTTTTTAATGAAGTAATCTTGGTTTGAAATCTGCATTCACCATATTAACAACATTTCCACATACACATTTATCTATTAGCATTAATATCTAGATATCCAAAATATAAGCATAATCATAATTGCAATTTAACAAGCAAGAGGAGTGTCATGGGTGGATCCGCCCTGAAGCCCTCATGTTAGGCACGGGAGGTTGTCTACCACAATCCTCCTTTCCTAACGGCTTAGTACCTGCATTCTCCACTCATGGCAACAGCTCGGAAGACACTCGCTCTATTAGGAGAAAGGAACCATAAAGTCCATAGTGGTCTCAAGGCCTACCACCCCTCCATGGCCTTAGCGGAATCCTTAAGTGGAACCCCCACCCCTCCATGGCCGTAGCGGAATCCTTAAGTGGGGTTTTTAGGCACCACTCACCCATGGCTCGCCCTCCCTAATAGAGTACAAGCACAGAGAAGACAATCTTTTACCAATCAAATACATTTGCATCTATCATTGATTCTCTTAAGTCCATATAAACATCGTTATCATCATAATACTAAAGAAAGCACACCAATAATCAAATGAGCCACATCTATTCCTTATATTCAAATATGCTAAATATTATTGCTAAGTGAATACATCACCTGAATTGTTGTATCTCTCCATGTATTTTGATTCCTTCCTCTTTCAACCTTATACTGGATTGATCATAGGATGAGGACAATTCATAAATATACATAATCTACTTATGTTTATATTAAAGAGTTTTGCATTACTTATAAGGCTTAATAATTGTTGCAAATATCATTATTGTATATTCTAATATAATTCATATAAACATATATATCTATAGCTACTATTAATTAATCTAATTACTTTTACATATACACATTCTCTCTCTCTCTCTCTCTCTCTCTCTCTCTCTCTCTCTCTATATATATATATATATTTACTTATTCATATATATATTTATTTGTAGTTTATTTTTTTGATGATAATATATTAAAATATTTGCTGCTATACCTAGAAATACTCACTTTATTTCTGTCCTTATTTTCTATTCATGTTTCTACTTTTATGTCTCCTTTTACTCAGAAATATATTTCAGATTTATTTATTTTCCCATTCTATTCTCCATTTCCTTATATGCCTCCTTTTCCCTAATCAATGCCTTTCAAATATCTTTTATATCTTCTATTCTTCCATGAACGGAGGTGTCTTTTACCAAGAAAGGTGACTTCTTTTAAAGCTCACACCTCTTTGTTAGCAACTGTGATTCTTATACTAATCGTATTTTTCACAGCCACCCATATAAGACAAAACTTGTCTTTATGTGGGACCTTTTTGTCCTCATGTGGCCCACCTTTGAAAATATTTGCTGCCCTTTTAAACTTGTTAAATGTTTGTTTATTTTATTTGTTATTTATTTATTATACTTTATATTTTATGTTTGTTTATTTAGATATTATATTTATGATTTTATATTTGTATTATATCATATTTATGATATGGATTATAATATATGTTATTCAATGATGAGAATAATGGTTAAATGGTGATTATATTTATAATCATAATATAATAATAAATTTGCTACTAAAATATATATATTTATATTTCAATATTTGTTTATTCCTTTGTTCTTTTTCGGGGACATGACAGTCCACCCCGCCTAAGATTGCTTGTCCTCAAGCAATCACAACTCAAAACATTTTTTCTCATATATTGTTGTATTTGGATACTAATAATAGTTCAGTTTTAGATAAGTTAATTTGTTAGTGCCTCCCAACTCGATAAACATTTTGAAAGACAACATTGACATTTTCGTAGTTTTTAAGCATAAAGTAAACACAATGATGGGCTCCACATGAATCAAAAATTAAAGCAAACAACCAAGTAGCTCAACCAAGCAGGCAGGTAGCTCAACCGAACAATTAAGTAGCTCAAGCAAGCAGGCCGATAGCTCAAGAACACAAGCAGGTAACTCAAACAAGCAAACAAGCAGCTCAAGCACACAAGTAGGCAACTAACTCAAGTAGACAAGCACGTAGCTCAAGCAAGCAGTCAACTAGCTCAAGTAGACAAGCAACCAGCTCAAGCAAGTAGGCAACTAGCTCAAGTAGGCAAGCAAGTAGCTCAAGCATGCAAGCAAGTAACTCAAGCAAGTAGGCAACCAGTTCAAGTAGACAAGCTACCAGCTCAACCAAGTAGGCAACTAGCCCAAGTAGGCAAGCAACTAGCTCAAGCATGCAAGCAACTAGCTCAAGCAAGTAGGCAAGTAGCTCAAGTAGACATAGGATGGCAGGAAAGATGCTTTGATACCACTGTAATTTCCCTTGCCCGATTTATCGTAGAATTCACTTGTTAATTAGGTTTAGGGTTTCTTTTTTCCAAATGAATGTTCTTTTTAATGAAGTAATCTTGGTTTGAAATCTGCATTCACCAAATTAACAACATTTCCACATACACATTTATCTATTAGCATTACTATCTAGATATCCAAAATATAAACATAATCATAATTGCAATTTAACAAGCAAGAGGAGTGTCATGGGTGGATCCGCCTTGAAGCCCTCATGTTAGGCACGGGAGGTTGTCTACCACAATCCTCCTTTCCTAACGGCTTAGTACCTGCATTCTCCACTCATGGCAACAGCTCGGAAGACACTCGCTCTATTAGGAGAAAGGAACCATAAAGTCCATAGTGGTCTCAAGGCCTACCACCCCTCCATGGCCTTAGCGGAATCCTTAAGTGGAACACCCACCCCTCCATGGCCGTAGCGGAATCCTTAAGTGAGTTTTTAGGCACCACTCACCCATGGCTCGCCCTCCCTAATAGAGTACAAGCACAGAGAAGACAATCTTTTACCAATCAAATACATTTGCATCTATCATTGATTCTCTTAAGTCCATATAAACATCGTTATCATCATAATACTAAAGAAAGCACACCAATAATCAAATGAGCCACATCTATTCCTTATATTCAAATATGCTAAATATTATTGCTAAGTGAATACATCACCTGAATTGTTGTATCTCTCCATGTATTTTGATTCCTTCCTCTTTCAACCTTATACTGGATTGATCATAGGATGAGGACAATTCATAAATATACATAATCTACTTATGTTTATATTAAAGAGTTTTTCATTACTTATAAGGCTTAATAATTGTTGCAAATATCATTATTGTATATTCTAATATAATTCATATAAACATATATATCTATAGCTACTATTAATTAATCTAATTACTTTTACATATACACATTCTCTCTCTCTCTCTCTCTCTCTCTCTCTCTCTCTCTATATATATATATATATATATTTACTTATTCATATATATATTTATTTGTAGTTTATTTTTTTGATGATAATATATTAAAATATTTGCTGCTATACCTAGAAATACTCACTTTATTTCTGTCCTTATTTTCTATTCATGTTTCTACTTTTATGTCTCCTTTTACTCAGAAATATATTTCAGATTTATTTATTTTTCCATTCTATTCTCCATTTCCTTATATGCCTCCTTTTCCCTAATCAATGCCTTTCAAATATCTTTTATATCTTCTATTCTTCCATGAACGGAGGTGTCTTTTACCAAGAAAGGTGACTTCTTTTAAAGCACACACCTCTTTGTTAGCAACTGTGATTCTTATACTAATCGTATTTTTCACAGCCACCCATATAAGACAAAACTTGTCTTTATGTGGGACCTTTTTGTCCTCATGTGGCCACCTTTGAAAATATTTGCTGCCCTTTTAAACTTGTTAAATGTTTGTTTATTTTATTTGTTATTTATTTATTATACTTTATATTTTATGTTTGTTTATTTAGATATTATATTTATGATTTTATATTTGTATTATATCATATTTATGATATGGATTATAATATATGTTATTCAATGATGAAAATAATGGTTAAATGGTGATTATATTTATAATCATAATATAATAATAAATTTGCTACTAAAATATATATATTTATATTTCAATATTTGTTTATTCCTTTGTTCTTTTTCGGGGACATGACATCGAGCATACTATCTAATGTGGCATAAATGTGGATGATTGATTGAACATGTGCATTTAGTTTTAAATGGGAATTAATTTGTTGTTTCATGTTACAATAGTCTATAGAACATTAAATGAGAAGATTAAAATGTATGGAAGAAGACATCTACTACATTGAAAATGACATCTACCACCTCGAATTGCCCTAGATCACCTTGAAAACAGTTGGAATTGGCTAGGTATGCACAAGCACAATTCCAAACAAATCTAGCAAAAAAAACTGTACCCTAGTTGAATCTGATTCTGATTCCTAAACAAGCATAACCAAAATCGTCTAGGTTTTAGGCCAATGTAACTTAGTTGCTAATCCATTATTAGCATTTTGTTATGTTACTCAACACTCCCATTTTACCCTTGGTACGGGACCAAATAAAAATGGGCTTGAGAGTAGGCTCGAGTCCACACACGAGAAACCCCCCCCCCCCGCTCCCCCTTCCCCCGAGTACCCTATGGGTAATTCCAAGATGTACCCATTGGATAACTAGAGCGACAAGGTTGTGCCCTAGCCATGCCCATGCATTCCCAACCGCAGCCAATCACATCCAACACCCAACATGTGTTTTTTAAAAAAATTGAACATACCCACAAGGTGGTTGAGGGGGCAAGGTCAAGACCTTTGCATGCCCAAGCATTCCCAGCCGTGCCCAATCAAGTCCAAAAAATAACTTCAAAAAATTAAGCATTTTGAACCCTAAAACTATAGTCGATGTACAATGTTTATTATTATGCTTCGATAATATTGGTTATCCGACTATGTATTAATCGTTTGTGTTAGTTGTCGACTTCAGGTAGTTATAAGCATCGATTGGTTAACAATTGTGTTCCTCTTGGCAACCGTCGAGCCCTTTAAACACATTGTGTATCGTCAAGGAGAGTAGTATGATCTAGTCGGATTGACTCTGATCCTTGGTTGACCATCTCTGGTCTTCTTCTATAATAATTTCATGAGCAAATAAAGATATATTTTACGCATGCATTTGGTATGCATTGTCATCTCTATTATTAATTCATGTATTTAATTTATCAAATAGAGCAGCAAATATTTGGTGTTGTTGCCTTAAAGAAATCGGGTCAGATTTGAGAGATTCATGCCCTTAGACCCCAATTAAGGCAAGAAGAGACCACAACATGGTCAAGATCAAGAGATCAGGCAATCTTTAAGG
Organism: Sequoiadendron giganteum; assembly: GCA_007115665.2. Classification (NCBI taxonomy): domain Eukaryota; kingdom Viridiplantae; phylum Streptophyta; class Pinopsida; order Cupressales; family Cupressaceae; genus Sequoiadendron; species Sequoiadendron giganteum. The sequence goes on from CM021110.1 coordinate 117,094,233, forward strand.
ATTGTCGAACAAAGAGAATGAAGGAGATGACTAAGAGGTGAAGTTGAAGAAGGCGAAGGGTTTCTGAGGGAAAGCTTGAGTCCACCCAAGAGCAAAAGTCAAAGCGTAAGCAAAAGCCATAGTCAGGAGAGAAAGAGAACTTTCACGACAAGAGAATGGATGAAAGGAGAGTGGGAATAAATAGCACGACACCTACTACTCCCCAACGAAGTGTACATAGACCTCGCCAACCTCATCGACCAAGCAGGAGAGCCATTCGTACCATCACCGTCGGACAAAAGGGAAAGCGAAGGAGAATCCACCAACTTCACCACCAACGAACCATCTGAACCATCAACATCAAACGAAGAAGAAAGCGAAGGAGAACCCACCAATCTCACCATTGGCAAACTGTTGGGACCATCACCATTGGCAAAAGAGAAGGCAAGGGAGAACTTGCCAGCCTTGCTATCGAAAAACCATTCGTACCATCAAAGTCAGTCAAAGGGGAAGACGAGGGAGGACCTACCGACGGTCTAACAAAGACCATACACCAAATTGAAGATTTGACACTGATAGAAGAATCAAACATTGGAAGAGCAAAACCAATAACACCAGGACGAAGGGAGCATCGAAAGGACCTCAAAGGCAACCCGAGGGTGACGAACACTAAAGAGGAACGAGTGAAGGATTATGACATGTCCGAGAGTGCAGGGAACGCACCAAAACATACAAATCAAAACTCTCCAACCAGGTTATCGTCACAGAGGGTGCAATAGGGAGGCAAGATGGCAACTCCCCTAGCAAGTCTAAATGTAGAGTGGCAGAAACTTCCAAAGTTCACTGAAACGAGTCGAAGGACTCTATAAGGCATTCTAAGACATGTGAGACAATTTGGGTAGCAAATGGTCAGGATGACAAAGCGTATTGGCTGAGATCATTTCTAGCAACTCTTAGAGAGATAGCCATAGATTCGTACACAATTGGAAGTAGCACACAAAAATACATGGGATGCATTGAAAAGAGCATTCCAAGAGGAATTCAAACTCCTAAAAAACAACAATGAAATTGTGGCGGAGATCTACAATACCAAACAAGGGAAGCACAAGAATGTGCAAGCCTATAATCATAGGCTCAAGGAATTACCCGTGAAATTAGAGAACCTGTCGGCCGACGGACTAAAGAAAAATGGTTCATCGAAGGATTGATTCCTTCACTAAGAAAATGAAAGTAATGCCTCAGTCATCGTACGCCAAAGCCTACAATCAGGCAATGGACATAGAAAGTGAAAATAAAATGTCCTCGCATAGTAAAAGAAAAACAGAGAAAGATGGAAGTTCAGATGACAATAATGACGATGAATCAAGAACGGTACAAGCACTTTGGAGGGACATGCTTTGAATGATGAAAGAATTGAAGGCGGAGAAAGAAACCAACAAAGAAAGTAACGAACTATGGTGTACTGAGTGCAAAATTGAGGGGCACACAAAAGGTAATTGTCCTAAAAAGATGTTTTGTGAGATTTGTCAGGTTATGGGTCATTCAATAAAGGAGTGCCCATACAATTTGAAGACAAGGAGTACACAAGTACTCTTTACACAGGGAGAGGAGTCCACTCCACAGAATATGTCTCCAGGCGGTTATTGAAATCAAAGAGTGTGAAGCCAAATACAATATGACCCCAAAGGACCCCCTATCATACAATGTCAACAAGGTAGCGAATGGGGACACTTTGTGAGAGACTGCCAGAACAAGCAAGATAAAGTGCAATTATTGTGCAAATGGTGTGGACCTAGAAACCACGAAGACACCGGATGTTCGAAGCAAAAGGCTAGTGTCAATATGATTGATGTAAGGCATAATGAAGTATTGGCCATTACTTGTGCCCAAGCAAAAAAGGTTGTGTATATGGACCCATGTACAGAAAAAGAAAGGGTTTGTGAAGTAAGGGCCAAAGTGGAGAATGCTATGGGTAACAAACAACACCACTCAAATGCAAACCTAGGTACGGTAACAAACCAATTAGAATCCAAGAAAAATATTGCACAACAAGTACTTCAAGCTACTGTACCAGTTAAAGTAGTGGATTTATTATAGAGTATTCTTGAACTTCAAAATGCTATTGTATTGGGGGAGAATGAGATGGTGCATGCTACGACCCAATTGGAATCTGGTGAGAATGAAGAACCAATAACTAAACCTCTGCTATCAAGCGACCAAGTGATTGTTCCAATGTTACTAGCAGTTAACACGGCAAAGAAACCAGTAGTGGTGAATATGGAGATCCTTGGAAGGAATCTCACTAATACAATTATTGATGGCGGGTCGAGCGTGAATGTACTTCCAAAAGATACTTGGAGAAGTCTTGGCAAGCCGACCATTTTCAACTAGTGGGTGCAGATCAACAAGGTATTAAGGTACTTGGAGTTTTAATGGGACAAAAGGTAATTATTAGAACTCAAACATTTTTGTTGAACTTTGTGGTCATTTCATTAAGTGTACGACACATTGTTAGGTCGCAATTGGCTGGTGGCAACCAAAGTCAATCACAATTGGAAAAAGAATACAAAAACCAAGCAATCGGTGAGGAAGCACCCTCCTCAAATTTGCCAGGTTCAAACTCCAGAGAAGAATAGACAGAGAGTCAAGGTTCGATGGAACCAAACAATAAAGGAATTTTGGAGTCACAATCATGTTCAGACAATGAAACAAATTCTCTTCGTGGCCTATTTCACTGGCAAATGGAGGACTATGAGGTATTTCCATTGACTTGTAATTTTCTCAAAGCTACGACTCTCAATGAAAATCAACCGATGAAAAATGATTTTGGAAAGTTGGGTAGTTTATGTATGCGGAATGCAATTCATGGTTGGTAAAAGATGAAAGTTGAAAGTACAAAAAGCAAAATATTTAACGTGGAGCGTACAGATATTGGTCAAGTCAAATCGAAAATCAATATAATATTAAAAAATTAATAGGTGGATATATTGTAATTTAGTTGGCAATTATTAAAAAGAGAAAAATTGAGGAAAATTAAAAAATTGTCAAATTATAAAGTACGGACAATGGTATTAATTCAATTCATAAATTTTGTATGGCAAAGAGGGGGTTATAACATTAAGTAGCAAAGAAAATTTCATTGTGGAGGAAAAATTTATATCGTACGACCTAGGTACCTTGCACAGAGAAGTTACAACATACGGAGGAGAGACGCAGTATGGCGATGAAGCAACTTTGAGTGCACCGTACGGTAGAAAGATTTACAGAGAAGAGATATCATCGTACGACAACCTTTGAAGATCTTCGAATGATGGCCCTTGAAAATCATTGCACAACAGCAAGAAGAATTGCATCAAATCAACGTACGACAACCTAGGAATTGGGTCGTACAGAGGAAGGAAGAATTTAAAATATTTGGAGGTTCGGTATATCCACCATGTACGGCAAAACATCGTACAACTAGTAAATTGTAGCATCATGTGGAGAAGGATTGACATACAAAGAAGAAATCAGACGGACATATGGTGGAGTGGAGTCATCATATGGGCACATGGTGGAGAATCAACAAAGTATGGCTACAACAAAATCTCGTACAGCCAACAGTATTTTGGACAGTATGGAGGAAGCGAATTCAAAAGGTATGAAGGAGACCAGAGACTCAGACAGTACGATAGAGGTTGGGAACTTAGGCGATACAAAGAAGACATTCTCCCATCATACTGTCAAGACATTCTCCCATCATATTGTCAAGGCATTCTCCTATCGTATAGTCAAGGAATTTTCACATTGTACGGCCAAAAAAGAAATAAACCGTACGGTCTACAAGGAGACTTAGCATACAGTCGACTTGGAGACTAAGAATCCTATGGCGGTTTCAATTGGCAAAGCAAATTAAGTTTTCTAGTCGCCAGCCTTCATTTAACTCTTGCATTGTACAGCATAAACCCAACATCCACATTGTACGGCCATCAACCATCATACAGCAAATACCTTCCTTAATCGCCATCCCACGTCGGTTAAACACTCCAAAATCTATATTTTCTGGCTTTGTTAGAATTGTTTTTTACCTCTTAAAAAATCTTGAAAATGAGGTACGCCATGAAGTTTTGTATGGTTTTCAAGGTCTTAAATTGGGCTTGGTGGAGGGGGCTATGTTCCTCGACCCCACCCTATACTACAACAGGGAGCGCACCAGTGGCACTGCCCCCGGACCCCACTAGGGGCGCTGAATTCAACCAGAGCAACCATCAATGGTGAGAAGATTCAATCTTTGTTTGAAGGATCTCAGACTGTGTTTGAGACTGAAGTGCAAACCATTGACAATTAGACATAGCATTAAGGATAAACTTCAAATTTTTGCCTTGCAATTACATTCACACGGCCATATCCTAAACTACACCCATATTGTTGATGTTTATAGCAGCGGGAGATATTTTTCTCTCAATTTAAATTAATAAATAATTAACAAGGCAAGTCGACCTTGATTACAAATGATATTTTTTATTTTTTATTTCTCAAAAGAGGCCGACCTAGATGAAGAGTCGCCTAGTTTTGTATATATACAAGGTGATGTTCATTCATTCAAATCATCGATTCATTCTTATTCCAATTCGCACCTTCAAGGAGAAGTTCGCATTTTTCCAGCAGATCACCATCTTTAGAAGCAGATCAGATTTCAAGGAGATTTATATTCAGTTGTATCAAGAAGAGATTATCATCATTTATTGTGTCAAGTTCGCCCTTTAGAAGGGTCTGATTAGTAAAGCAGATTTCTGCTCTTATTCGTGCTATATATAAGAGATATATTTTGCTGGGTTTTTCTCCCTCGAGAAGGAGGGTTTTCCCAAGGTAATTTGTTGTGCTCTTTGTTCACTATTTTGTATTTCTGATTATTTACATTTATGGTCTAAAACTAATATGGTATCAGAGCGGGTTTAAGCAAGATCGGATCAGATTTGTTTAAGCAGCCAAGTCATCTCCTTTTCTAGGGCAGTCTATCTAAGTATCGAAGATGGTGAACGGAGTCAAGGTTGAAGATAGGCTTGATGGTGCATCAAATTTCACCTCTTGGAAATTCAGAGTTCTTATTGCCCTAGAAGAAAATGATCTTCTAGACTTCATGGAAAAATGATGTGCCCGAACCATCCGATGATGCTAAGAAAATTCAATGGAAGAAGAATGGCACGAAGGCTAGGAAGATCTTGATAGACTCTGTGAAGGATCATCTAGTGCCGATTATCTCCAAGATGAAGACAGCCAAAGATATGTTTGAGGCTCTACAAGGATTGTATGAGATCAACAATACCAGCAAAGCCCTTGCTTTGAGACAACAGCTCCATCACATAAAAATGGCTAAAGGAGATTCAGTCATCTCCTTCTTCATGAAGATTGCTGAGTTGAAAGATCAGCTATGCACCATTGGAGATATAGTTGAAGATAGAGACCTGGTTATGTTGGCACTGAATGGTCTCCTTCAATCTTGGGAGCCCTTTATCCAAAGCATTAGTGGGAGATCTAAGTTGCCCAAGTTTGATTGTCTTCGAGCTGATTGCATTCAAGAAGAATCCAGATTGGCAGCAAGAGGAAATGGGCGAAGCTCTCATAATGAAGAAAATCATGTCCTTGCTGCTCAAGCTTCTAGAAGGAAAGGAAGAGAAGGGAGAAAAGGCAATTTCAAGAGGAATAGAGACAGAAAATCAGATTTTGTTCCAGAACCAAAGAAGAAGAAGGATCTCTCCCACATTCAATGTTTCAGGTGTGACAAGTATGGTCACTATGCTCAAGATTGCATATCAAAACCAAACCAACATGCTTCTACTGCGGATGTTGATGATGTGTCACCTCAAAAGGAATCTAGAGATGACTCAGGGGGATTTCTATTCATCTCTACTCTTCCAAGCAATGTTCCAACGGACAGTGACACTTGGTTGATTGATAGCGGTGCTTCACGACACATTACAGGATATCGAGAGCATCTTTCGGACTTGGTACAAAGAGAAACCAACTTGCAAGTGATAATCGGAGATGATGCTTGTTATTTCGTAAAAGGCGCTAGGACCACCTCTCTTCATCTAGATTTTGGCATCCCTCTTCATTTGAGTGATGTTATGTTTGTACCAGGAATCAAAAGAAACCTTGTCTCCATTTCAGCATTGAAGGACAAAGGGTACCAGGTTACTTTTTCTGAAGGGAAAGTTCTTGCTTGGCCTAAGAACTCTAGTATCAAATCAGCTCGTGTGATTGGTGTTCGTCAAGAGAGCCTATACAGACTTTCAATTCGTCCAGTTCAAGCATTATTGCATGACTCTATCAGTTCGAGTGAGCTATGGCACAGGAGACTTGCTCACTTACATTTCAGAGCTCTTCCATCTATGGAGAAGATGGTTACTGGTCTACCAAAGCTTAGTCTGGAGCTCGATCGCATTTGCAGAGGATGTGCACTTGGTAAGAATATCAAGAGTCCCTTCCATAGTAGTGATAATAGATGAAAAGGAATTTTAGATCTTGTTCATTCTAATTTATGTGGACCAATGTCTGTGACATCCTTGAGTGGATTTTGGTATTATGTGATTTTCATTGATGATTATTCTTGAAAGACTTGGATTTACTTCTTGAAATCCAAGGAGTCTGAAGAAGTGCTCGATAGATTCAAAGAATTCAAGGCTCAAGTTGAAAACATGTCCAAGAAAAGGATTAAAGTTCTAAGATCAGACAATGGAGGAGAATACACTTCTGGAGGTTTATGTAATTTCTGCATTGAGGCAGGGATCAAGAGGGAGTTTTGTGTTTCGTACAACCCTCAGCAAAATGGAGTTGCCGAAAGAAAGAATAGATCCATAGTTGAGGCAGCCAAGGCTATGATTCATGATCAAGATTTACAAACTTTCCTTTGGGCAAAAGCTTCCAAAACCACCGTGTATGTTCAGAACCGTAGCCCTCATCGAATATTGGGAAACATGACTCCTGAAGAGGCCTTCACAGGAGTGAAACCTGAGGTTAGTCATTTAAGAATTTTTGGTTGTCCTATTTATATTCATGTGCCTAAGGATAAAAGATCTAAACTAGAGCCTTCAGGCAAGAAAGGAATATTTGTGGGATATAGTGAGTCATCAAAGGCCTACAAAGTCTATATTCCAGGGCAGAAACAAATTGAGATCAGCAGGGATGTCTCCTTCGAAGAGGAAGTAGCCTTCAAAAGATCTAAAGGGTCTTACATGGAGATAGACAGTGAAGAGCAAGAGGCTTCTCAGGATATGGACATATCTCTTGATCATACTCCTAACATTCAGAGGGAGTTCAATGAACCAGCCGAGACTATTGATCCAGTCGATCCCATAGAACCAACTGATGGGCCGAGAGACATTGTTGTAGGTCGGAAGAGACCTCTATGGGCTCGACAAACTATGCAAGAGGTAGAAAAGGATGCAGCACCTTGAGGCACCTTTAGGGAAAGCAAGAGACCGCAGAAGTTTCCAGGCTATGTGGCATTGATGAGTCACATCATTGATTCTGAGCCTACCAATTTTGAGGAAGCATCCAACCAGCAAGTATGGAGAGATTCAATGACAAAAGAATATCAGTCAATCATCAAGAACGATGTATGGGATGTTGTTCAGAGACCTGAAGGGAAATCGGTTGTGTCTTCCAAGTGGCTCTACAAAATCAAGCATGCAGCTGATGGTAGCATTGAGAAGCACGGGGCAAGATTTGTTGCAAGAGGATTCTCTCAGAAGGACGGAATAGATTATGAGGAGACATTTGCTCCTGTTGCTCGATACACTTCTATCAGGACAATTATTGCTATTGCATCCGCTAATGGCTGGAAGTTACATCAAATGGACATAAAGACTACATTTCTTAATGGTGTGATTGAAGAAGAAGTGTACATTGAGCAGCCAAATGGTTTTGTGATTCATGGGAAGGAGTCTCATGTATGCAAATTGAAGAAGGCATTGTACGGCCTTAAGCAAGCACCTCGTGCATGGTATGAAAGGATTGATCGATATTTGATGAGCTTGGGATTCTCCAAGAATGATGCAAATTCCAATCTTTACTTCAAGGTAGTTGATGGTGAGGCTTTAATATTGGTTCTTTATGTTGATGATTTATTTCTCACTGGAGCAGAGTATCTCATTGTCTAATGCAAGAAAGAGTTAGCCTCTGAGTTTGAGATGAAGGATCTTGGTCTTATGCATTACTTCCTGGGACTGGAAGTGTGGCAAAGACCTATTGAGATTATTCTAAGTCAAGGGAAATACACTATAGATATCTTGAAGAGATTTGGGATGATGGATTGCAAGTCCATGTCTACACCTATGGAGACAAATTTGAAGAAGTTGAGTGACTCTGCAGCTGGTTCAGATTTGGTAGATCCCACCATGTACAGACAGTTGATTGGATCATTGTTTTCTCTAGTCAATACTAAACCAGACATTTGTTATGCGGTGAGCACTCTCAACCAATTCATGTGTGAGCCAAGACAAATACATCTAGTCGTGACAAAGCATATTCTGAGATACTTGTGTGGCACTGTGGGATATGGCTTGAGATATACTTCTTGTGAAGATCTGAAGCTACAAGGCTATACTGATTCTGATTAGGTCGGGAGTGTAACTGATAGGAAGAGCACCTCTGGATGTTGCTTCAGTTTGGGGTCTGCCATGATGTCTTGGTGTAGCAGGAAGCAGACTTCTGTGGCACTAAGCACTGTAGAGGCTAAATATATTGCAGCATGTGTAGCAGCTCGAGAAGCAGTGTGGCTTCAAAAGCTCCTTGCAGGATTGTTTGGGCAAACATTGGAGCCGACTGTGATTCATTGTGACAATCAAAGTTGTGTGAAGCTCTCAGTAAATCCAATGTTTCATGATAGGACAAAGCATGTAGAGATCAAGTAACATTACATCAAAGACATGGTGCTGAGGAAAGCAATTCAACTCAAGTACATTTGCACTGATGATCAAACGGCTGATATTCTCACCAAGCCTCTCTCTAGAGTGAAGTTTGCACATTTTCGGGACAAGCTTGGAGTAGTGGAGAATGTCGCCCTTGCTGAGAGGGAGACTCAGCATCAATGAGCCTTGCTATAATGCATATTTCTCTGAGACGGAGAAATATGAGGTGAAAGCCCTTGTACATTTCTGAGATGGAAATGTGGTTCTTTCCACACATGGGAGTAGCCATGGTGGACGTCATGTTGAGAGACTCCATGACGACATCACATTGAGAGACTCTGTGATGAACCCTTTGTACTTGCGTTTTTCCACACATGGGAGTAGCCATGGTGGACGTCATGTTGAGAGACTCCATGACGACATCACGTTGATAGACTCTGTGATGGACACTTGTGCACATGTTTCTTTCCACACATGGGAGTAGCCATGGTGGATGTCATGTTGAGAGACTCCATGACAACATCACGTTGAGAGACTCTGTGATGAACTCTTGTACATTTCTGAGACTGAGATGCGATTTTCCACAATTAGGTGTAGCCATTGTGGACGTCATGTCGAGAGACTCCATGACGAGGATTACTGGTAAAATACCTCCCTAGCTAAGAAGGAGTGTTGATGTTTATAGCGGCGGGAAATATTTTCTCTCAATTTAAATTAATAAATAATTAACAAGGCAAGTCGGCCTTGATTACAAATGATATTATTTTTTTTTTTATTTCTCAAAATAGGCCGACCTAGATGAAGAGTCGCCTAGTTTTGTATATATACAAGGTGATGTTCATTCATTCAAATCATCAATTCATTCTTATTCCAATTTGCACCTTCAAGGAGAAGTTCGCATTTTTGTAGCAGGTCGCCATCTTTAGAAGCAGGTCAGATTTCAAGGAGATTTATATTCAGTTGTATCAAGAAGAGATTATCATCATTTATTGTGTCAAGTTCGCCCTTGAGAAGGGTCTGATTTGTAAAGCAGATTTCTGCTCTTATTCGTACTATATATAAGAGATATATTTTGCTAGGTTTTTCTCCCTCGAGAAGGAGGGTTTTCCCAGGGTAATTTGCTGTGTTCTTTGTTCAGTATTTTGTATTTCTGCTTATTTACATTTCTGGTCTAAAACTAACACATATAAGCTCATAATTTCTCTTCGATGGACTGACGTCACTTGTGAACAGAATATCGTGCACAACGACATAAAGAGATATCATTAGGGAATAGATATTAGAAACCACAGCCTATATCTCTTTAGAAAAAATTCCTGTTTATCATTTTTGATATTAAGTTTTAAATGAACTATGCACCAATCAATATCACAACAATTCAGCCTATGAAAATTTGATAAACAAAGAAAAATTATTCTCAGCAAGCGGCTTTCCCTGATGTAACTTCCATTTGTTTCATAAGGATAGAATACTGCTGTATTTTGCATCATAGTGGCATAATGTATAACGTTGTGTGATGGAATATGCTACATCAGGTTGGATGCCCACACTGCATATTGATTAATTTCTATTTATTTCATAAGATACTTCATAATGCAACTACAGAACTTTAATTTGTCCACCATTGAAGCAACAAATCTGTAAGGTGATTTAGGTAAACTTATTTTTAAAAATCAAACCTACATACTTCTTTGTATACACCTGAAGCTAAAGGATAGAAAACCACAGTATTTTCCATTGTAACATAATGCCTAATGTTGGTTGATGGAACACATTGCATGAAATTAGATACCCATGCATTGATAAACAAGTGTAGAAACAAAAGACATCAAACCCAAATTAACACAGAGCAGTGTGAAGCAATGTTAGTCATATCAACAGACTAGACCAAACAAATTCTAGTTTAAGTAATTTTGTTGTCAAGGTTAGTCCAAATCAAGGAACCCCTTTTACAGGATCAACAAAGATTCAGGACACATAGGATACAAACAATCATTGAATACGAATGCCGCAGTCCAGTGGTTGCTGCATTGTTCAATAACATAGTAAGTGATCAAAGTTGCAGATGAATGCCAATGGCTGACAATGCTATATTCTTAGTGTTTCTTTATAGCTAATATTTCTATAACTGTGTTTCTTTGGCCTGTAAAGAGCTTATTGAGAATAGTGTGGCACAATATTAGTAGATTATAATCCAATGATTACTCTGCCCTAAACAGATAAAACTTTACGGATTTTTTCCGTTTCCCAATTGAATGTTCTAAATCTTTTTCTTTTTTAAGTTTTGTCATTTGTAGATTTAAAAGAAAGAAAAAATCGCATTAGCATATCTATTAAAATTTTCCAAAGGGTTGTAGTATAATGATAACTGGGAGATTATAATAGCGTGTCCTACGTCTAAATTCTCCTACAGTCCTACTGCAAAAAGGAAGCCCATAACTCCAACAGAAACATGCAATGACAATGAGGTTCGCTTAAACATTTACAAAGCTTAAGAACATGATCCAAGCGTACCTCCCATCATGGTAAAGGAACTCCATAACCTTGTCCAAGAATTGCCAAGAGGAAAAATCAAAAAACCTATAAAATTGTTCATCAGACCATTGTTTAGCAGCAAGGTCCAGAAATTGCTGTTAATATGTCTTGGGATCAAGCCATGCTGAGCGTTGCCCCCAGTGTTAATGTGATTCTCACTCAGCAAAGACAAATTCAAGTTCAGGAAAATTTTGGCAGATAGAAATCCCCATAAAGTTAAAAGAGTGAGGAACTAAAGATGTAAGGCGATGACTAAAAATATATATAGACACACACAGCTCGGAAACCTTTAAAAAATTGGGTTAAGTAGCCGAAATGTGCTGCCTTTACTGGGGAGTAAAGCAGTGACTCAAACCTGTGCCAATAATGGTAAGCTCGTTAGACTTACGGGTGGTCCAAAGGCTAAGTAAACCTCAAAAGTTAAAACCAAAACTATCAAACCAGTACAAGGAGTTGTAGTTTAATGGTAACTGTGCGGCCTCTTCAAATAACCCTCACTGCAACAAGGTGGCCCATATCTTCAGCAGGCATGTAGAGATGTCGTTTATAATGGTTAGACACTTATAACCATGCCATAAGCAAAATAAATCCATCCAAAATTTATCAAGCAAAACAAAAACAAACCCAAAAAAGAATGAATGCCCAGGAAACATGTTAAGCCCAAATACGGAAAACAATTGAAGAAGAGTGAGCAGAAGAACAGTAATGCTTACTGTGAGAGCACCACTGGAATCAAATTTGTATCGTCTGGTTCTGCCGTCCCCACTCTCAATCCACAAGTTGCCATGCATTGCCGTTGGAAGCGAGTGTTCTTTCTCACTTTCATTGAATGATACCATTTTCTTCTTCTCCTCACCCTCTCTCCTGTTATTTTCTGAATAATAGCGATTCAAGGAGATGGGAAGAATAATCGTCCTCGTCCTCTTTCCACCAAATCTGCTTAATAAATTAGTGAAAATATTGTGTGAAAAAAACAATTTTTGTTCCGATGCTAAAAGAATCTCTATGAATCTCAGGAGTGTACTTCGATGGCATACGGCAACTCGTTTACTTTTTAAATAGCAATGAAATGAAAAGAAAAGAAAAGAAAGTCTTTAATGATGTTAATGAGATTATTTTATTTGTTAAAAAAATTAAATGTATTTTAATTGTTGTATTTAGTATTGTTATTTGTTTGTTGATTATTGTGATGGTGAAAATTATATATTTTGTATTTGTTCTTTTTGTTTTGAATTCATTTTAATAGGATTAAATTTAATGTAGTGATGAATAGATAAGTTGTATAGTTGTGTATTATAATTAATAAAATATATGAATTTTGATTGATCTCAATTTTTCATATTTTAAGAATACTTAAATTATTCATTCCTCTTTTTAATTCAAAATTATGGTGTCAAATTGAACTTGTAAAATCAATCTTTAGGCTTTTAAAATTCAAAATTAAAATTTTAAAACTCAAGCCCATGTCATACTCTTCGTACTAGTCATTACTTGTCAATTTAAGTGTGAAACATTTCAAATTGTAATCTAGAGCATTATATAAAAGACAAATCCTAGTTCATTATGATCGTCTGGAATTCACCAAGGAAACATCACTTGGAATCTAGAATGAAGAACTCTAAGTACATTCTTGCACTATCCCAAGAGCATCAACATTGCATTAACATCTACACACATAGCAACAAGTAAGTATATTGCATGATTGCTTGTTGTCTTTGATCTTTATTCATAAGTCATTGAATTGGCTCATTTAGGGACTTGACTAAGGAGAAAATGATGATCATTTAGCAAGATCCCTAAAGGTGTGTGTAAATATCATCGATTTTTCTTTATAGATGAAGATATCAAAAGCAAGGCAAACCCATTTCTAGATTGCAAGATTTGTTAGATTTAATTCACATAGAGTGAGTTCGTTTCATGTGCAAGTTCAATTTTACATTGTGAAATCAAACTAGGCCAATTTCATGTTATGATTTCATCCTTGATTAAAGTAGGTTCAAAAGACCATTATCTGACAAATTCTAAGGCCCAAATACATTAATGAATCATTCTACATCATATGTTATAATTATACTAGCATCAAAAGTAGAGGTAAGTACATTTGTTGTATTTATTTAAATTTCTTGTATTTCTTTATCAACATCAATCTCAATGTTGTGTCATATTGGTGTTTCCAACTGATTGCCTAGAACTTCTTTAAAAGTTTTCCATATTTTATGATTTAGAGTTTTAGGTAATTGGCCAACGAACAATGAAATCAATTTCCTTTGCACTTTAGTCTCTATAAAACCTAGGTGGGTTTCCCTTATGATATCATTTTACAATAAATGTTATTACAGAGATGATATCAAACAATATCAAAAGATGGTGGAATGAATTCTAATGGATACTAGATAAGAAAATAAATCCTATACAAATTGTGATAAAAGTTTTATAAAATACAACAAAAAAACATTATCCTTCAAGATTTTAAGCTTATGTATGAAAAACTTATAATAAATATGAATAACTTATGAATAAATTTGGTATTTGAAAATTTGTATGGCATCCTAAGAGCTGCAAAGAAAAATCTTACTTGATTGGTGCCTATCTATGGTTACAAAGTCCTAGAATCACATAAACATCTCTTCACGGCAATTCAATATATCTTGATAGTCAATAAATGTTATTATCTTGTAATAACTCAACCAGCTAAGTGCTTACAACATGATCCTACTTAATAATCCATTCATAAACACAATGTATTATGCATTTCAGTGAAAGCAATTATTTTGTTACTTGAACAAATGCAATCAACAAAATACACAATACAAGAATTTATACTGATGAATCCAATAATACTTGATCATTTTATTCATGAATAATATTGTCTTACAAAGCTAAATGTAATGGCATATTGTAAGCATGTATTCATATATGCTTTAATCAAAAATACATCATTATTACAAAGAAAATGCTTAGAGACTTTGACACTAGAAACCCTAACCACACTTTACAAGCTAAAAGACTTTACAAAATGTATAATTCTCAGATCCTTCAACAAGATACAAGCTCCTCTTTTATAGAAAGGATAAGCACATGAGCTTCAGGAGCATAAGTGACACTTTTCTAAATGTTACATATGACATTCAAAATTTTGTTGCAACAAGACAATTACAACAACCCAATAATAGAAGAGATTCCTTTTCCATGCCTTAGAGAACAAAAAGAATATATTGAATTCATTAAAGGAACAAACTACCTTGAAGAGTTGACGAAAACAAAATTAGAAGCTTGATACTTTTGCAAATACTTGTAACCTCAAAGAACTTTGATAAAGACAAAATGATGATCCTGTTGACTTGGCAATCTGACTTGTTCCTAATACTTCTCTACCCATGAAGCATAATTATCCTTTCATGACCAATTAAATTTAAGAATCTTATCAATTTTATTATTATGGGAATTACTCCTTGCATCCAAAACTACTATGGCCTCCTTATTTAGATTGTCCAATCTTAATTCTAATTATATTGTATCAATCATGTTGTTATTTAATAAGGCTAGATCTAGCTCACTACTAGCACAAATGAAGGAACATAATGATGGAATAAATGTGTTGAACTCCACTTTCTATAGATCAAAATGTTTGATAATTCCATTCATATCCAAAATTTTGGGAATTAGCTTATCCTCTAATGCGTCAAAGGATTTCAACTTACCCTTCAATTACAATTCCAATTTTGATTGATAAGTTGAAATATCTCATAGAACTTCTAACACATCACATATACTTGATATCTCTTTAGGAGCATTGGTATCAAACCTTGTCAACTTGTGCATATTTGTCATTATTGTTGTTCTTAGAATCCATAGACTCGAAATTTCATTCAGATTGGCCTCTTTCTTCATATATTTGATGTATGAATTCCTCATATTATTATACCCTACCCAAGTATCATCTAATAAAAATGATATACAAGAAATTGTATGATCTAGCAAGTCTTCCACCACATTAATTATATTTTTCCTTCCCCTTTCCTCAGTTATTTTTTATGCTTCTTTGCTCTAAGTTAGTTGCTATTTAAACTCTTGTATCCTTTGAGATAATGTCTCCATTTCTTGGCTTGATGTATCACCTAATCCCAACTAGGGTGTAGTGGGAATTTAATAGCACTTTGTGAAAGATGTAATTATGACAACAATTTGTTGTATTCTTGCAAAATCTTAATGTAACCCTTCTCCAATCTATTATAGCTACATTGTAGCTTCTTTGTTGTAGCTTCACTAAACATAGTTGTATTGACCATTAAGGATATTTTTGTGGGGCAATGGTATCAATAAAAAATTTAACAATAAGTCTTTTGGTAAGTTTGTTGATACTACTCGCAACTTGAGGCTTTTGAGTCTTTGGAGCTACTGCCCATATTGTCAGAGTCTCGTATTTGGTGTTGAATCCTGATCCAAAATACAAATCATTTGTATTCTCTTTTGATGTTAACACATCTTTATCTATGTCTTGTCTTCTTATTATTTCCAAAGTAATAAAATAGCAATATCCTAGTTTGGTAGCAACAAGCACCCACTATCTTGAACTATTTTTCTTGCCTCCTTAGGATTTATTTTGTTGATGTAGGAATCAACATTTACAATAGCTTTTTTGGTCTTGTCTTCTTTGTCCTTAGGTTAAATTGTTTCTTTTTTATTACTAATTTCCCTAAAGAATTTCTCCATTTTACTCTTCATTAAGAAGTCCTTAAATTCTTTAGACTTGGCAAACCTATCATCATACATAACTTTGTGGAGGTCAAAGTTTTGATATCATTTACTACATCTCCCCCAGTTTTGAGATAGATTATTTTCTACTCTGTGGGGCCTCTTCAATGTGAACCCTAGGTTTGGAATGCAAAACTTGATTCACCTCCTTGGTGTCTAGTGCATTCTCCCCCACTTCCTCTATTTTTGTATAGGTAATTTAGTAATCAACCACCAAAGGTTGAAAACCACATGGTTTCTTTGGAAGAACCTCTAGAGGAGCCACTCGAGGAGCCACCCCTTGAGCACTTGATGTCTCAAGAAAGTCCACTTGAGTCATTAGTTTCTCCACTTCTTATTGTGTTACTTTCTCTCTAATTTGTCCTTGTCTAGGAGTAGGGCCTCCAAGAGCTAAGGTGGAAACAATTTTCAACATGGTTTGTATCCTAAGAATAGGATCTTGTATTTCCCTAAATGCCCCTTGGTAGTTGAGTTGTATTTATTATCTTTGTTCTTTCCCTTTCACAATTTCACAACACTTAGTCTTTCTCATCTTCAACTCCTCATGTGTGCTACAACTTCTAATCACATCTTCCACTCTGTCAAACTTATGGTACAAATGTTACCCCTTGGCTCTAAGCCTTACTTGATCAATGAAATGTTCGAGATCACAATCCTTATGAACATCTACTTTCATTCTACATGTCTACAATAAAGGATATAGCAATTCTAATCCTTCTTTTGATGTGATCTGAAAAACAAAGAATATAAGGGAAGATGGTAGCAAGGATCCCATCTTGTGTGCCCTCACACTTATCAAACTCATTTATTTTCCACATAATCTCGAGGAAAGAAATCCTCTCAGGAACACTTTTGGTTAATACATGTGGTTGTACTGGGGCACCATAAATTTTGATGACAATAGTAGTTGTATAGAAAAACCAATCACCCTAGTTGTGATCAATTCCCTTTTTTGGATCCAAGTCTTTGGATCTCAAAAAATTCTTTACTTGCTTTGATGATCTGTTAACTTAGAAACACAAGTTTTTTGTGACTACTTGAACAAAACACTCCTCAAACGCCACATAATTTATAGTTTGGCAATGCATATCCCATATGTGGGTCCACCTTTGCATTAGAAATGGTACTCCCTGAGCATCATATAATTTTAACTCCATTGCTTGATTCCAAATTCTCTATCCACTATATAATAAGATATGGCATAGCAAAGAATACCATTTGGATTAAATTATTTTGTCATCTTTCTTTGTGGACACCAAATCCTTGTGAATGTTGTCTGAAACATATGAATCATAATCAAAAATCCTATTCAAGTCCCAATGTTGCACATCTGATGCCATCGTCATCAAATACATTGACATTTGTGTTTTGACATCGACTCCTAGTACTTGAGAGAGAGCATAGTATGTCTTCATTAAATAATCCTCAAATAAATCCACATCAAAAGTCTCTACCTCATCCCTAGTTAATTTGATTAGACTTATATTTGGGCCCTTAACCCTATGATTTGGGAGCCAAAAAACTTTGTAGCTATGCTTGTCCCTCCCATAATCTTTGAATAAAGAGTTAAAATCAATGGGGATATTGTTAGCTATATTCAAACCAAACACTTCATAGATATTGAGTATATCCAAGCTCATCAAAACACTACTTATACCACTCAAAACTATCCTTACCTTCTCATAATACCCCTTGGCCACAACTCTAAATAAATCCATATTGATAAATATATTGGGAACTAATAGCCTTCCCAAATCTAAGGTCTATATGTTGGACAAATTGGACAACATTTCTTCTCCTATAACAATATTCAAATAATTCTCAACCTTTCATGGGAAGTGTTGCATCCCTTAAACCATCAACCATGTCAACTAACCTATCTAATAATATACTAGAACCCTATGCCTATTTTTCCCTCTTGGATGAACCTAGAATTTAGGCTAGAATGTCTTCCTCTAGGCCTCATTTTATTTTCATAGGTTGGGAAGAGGATTGACTCATTTTAGGGTTTTCTAGGACAACTGTGATTTTACAAATTTGAAGATATTCTAGGGTTTTCAATTTAACAAATATTCAAAAAAATGATTGTTCAACCCTAAAATGTACTCCTCTACAATCTGAATATAACTTTCAATACATGGGCGAGCAAATTATTACTTACTCACTACCAGTTGTTCAAAACCCTAATTCACTTCTGCAAGCCCTCAAACTACCTTGAATTTCCAAATTTCCTCCATGTAATGCTCAAATGGACATTTGAAACAATGGATTGAAATTTCCTTAATTTAAATCTGTTATGGTCATCGTAGACATCTAGAATTCGTTGTAGTAGTGGTGGATACAAGTGAACACAGTGTTTGCAACTACCCATTTGCTCAATTTTTTTATATTAAGTATAGGTCGAACATCATTACATGTTGATTATTAGATTTTGTTGATTATGCTATTGCTGGAAATCTATTACATACTGAGAATCTACTTTAGCTATTTTCAATTTATCTTGCACTCATTTGTATAGTTCAATTACATCATAGCTATCTTGTATAATAATAATAACACAATTATATGTGCTTTTGTAAATAATCAAATTTTCAGCAAAAGGCTTAAGTTCCCTTGTCCATCCTCCTCTTCTTACTATGATTCATTTGAAAGAATTTCTTCTACAAATGTGGCTGCCAACTCTTCCTACTGTGGGAAATCATGAGTGAGTGTCTCCCCTAGATCATTTGTTGACTCCCTTCTTGGTGATTCAAAATCTTGGGCTCTATCTTGGTTGATCACTTTGTTGACTTCTCTCTAGAGTTTGTCAAGGGCATTTCAGAACATTTTAGTTTCATCACTTTTTATATGGTGTGCCTCACTTCCTCCTTGTTGATGGTCACCCGCCCTTCTCTTATAAGGCGCAAATACCTCAATGTGCACCAAAACTTGCATGGAGACATTAATGAATGTGAGTTTTTTATGAAACTCAGTAAATTCCCTCTTTGTCCCCTTGAATTTGTTTTCATTTCTCACTTTCCAGATGTGCCACATTATTTCATTAGTTAGCGAGTACCAAAACATTTCATAGCCTTTATTAATATTTAAATCAAAGAACAACACTTTTTTCCATTGAATTCTACCATTTTTGTTCCAATATATTTAAGTTATGATAAAATAACCTCCAAATTTCTTTAGCATAAAGGCAATCAAATAGGATATGTTTGACTAACTCTGGATTCTTGCAATGCTACAAATTTCAACATCAATGGAGTTAAGATTAACTATAATCTTTTGTAACAATACAAGCCATCTAAAATAACCCTTTTTGGGCTCCATGGAGTTATGCCAAACAGAGGATAAAATATTTTTCCAATTCTTACTATCCAAGGATACACCCCAACAGGTGTTTGTTTGTTCTAATACATAAGTGTTGCTAATAAGATCATTATAAATTGTTTTAGCTTTCACATTAGCAGTGTTGGTACCATCACACCAATAGATATCATTAGCAATATTGAACTCTTCACACAAATCAGTCGGCAAGAGTGCACCATTGTAGGCTTCCTGAATCATGGTGAAGGTTCTAAAGTTAGAGTTGGGTATTCTAAATTCAACACACAAATCATTCCAAGTTTTTAATTTTCCATTTGAGAGAATGTCCCTAAAGGTTTTAATACCTTTATTGTTCCAAGCTTTTACCAAGCACCCTTGGAGCAGCACAAGGGTTTTGTTATTATGTTCGAGATTCCACCAAACAAAGCTATAAGGATGACGTTTCTTATTATTTTTAAGGACAATATTACAATTTTGTGTTGTTCTTTATGCCTAGTTAATTCCCACGCCCTCCTAATGCTCTTGAATACTGAAGATCCTGTAGGAACCATGGGGTGCTTGTTGAGGAGGATATCACTTAGGGGAAGAAACTTACAGGCTTTGGCCTTCTTTGGCATCACCCTTTGGATGTTGCTCCTTATTAGTATTTTACACGGCTCATTGTCACTCAGAGACTTTAGGATCCATTTCACCGCTAGTGTTATTCCTTGCACCTTTAGGTTTTTTAACCCAATAACCCCTGGTGCTTCCCAAGGCAACACTAGTCCCACTTCACCGAGTGTCTTTTCCTCTTGCCCCTACCATCAAACCATAAGAAATCTCTTATCTTTTTCTGGATTTTGTTTATTTGGTAACTATAGAAGAACCAAACAGAAGATAAATAGATACTATACGAGGATAAGATTTTTTTACAGACTTAAATTCTTCCTGCAAGCGAGAGATAGTGTCTCATCTAGCTCGCAAGCTTCCTATCAATTTTATTCTTGACCCAACTCCACATTTCTTTGAGATCAATGTTGACTGCAAAAGTGATCCCCAAATACCTGACCAGCTTATTGGGGCCTTCCCATTGGAATCCATGCCTGCTCAACCATTCTGTGGAGCCTTTTTCTAGCCAAGAAAGGTGGATTTAGCTTTGGAAAGCTTTCCACCAGAGGCCTGACAAAACAAATCAAGCTTCACCATCAGGGAGTCTAATGAGGTAAAAATAACCTCATTGATAATAGTGACTAAAAAACCCTTCTCTATGTTTTTCCAACCCTCTACTCTACCAATTATCTACCTTTAGGATTAATAAGTGCTTTCTTTTTTAGGAAATTGTATAAAATTTGTTTCTTGAAATTGCTTGGGATTTACTAACCTGCATTGACTTAATAGTTTAGATTTTTCAGAAGTAAAATAAGTTGCTCATGAATAATCGATCATCATGCCTGGCCGGAAGGAATTCAATGAAGAAGATTCAACATTAAAGACTTAATGCTGACTCCATAAAGTTGAAGATAGGCGTCGAAAGTTTAGATGCCAAAATTATAGGACATTTGATGCATCGAGCTTTTATAGTTGTTTAGTTGTTTTCTGTTAAAAGACTTATGGTTCATTACGAGCCTATTTAAATGTTTATGTATGGATTTAAAGTTAGTCATTTTTTTGAAGATCCGTTGAAGAATTTTTCAGTGGTGCTTTCCACCTACTGAATTTTAGGATTCTAGTAAACAATTTTTTGTATAAGTATGTAATCTTCAGAATGAAAAGACAACTAGAGAAAATCGTTATGTTGTCGTAATGAATCTCTAAGCTATGTTTTTTGTATTACTCTCTTAATATGAATAAAGTGAATCTTGTTTATCTTATTCGATTTTGTTGAGTATTGAGAATGGAATTGGTCAGGATGGAATAGTTTTGAAGTTACCAATTTATGTGACCTAAGTTAGATATAGAGGAACCCGCAAGCTAGCCACTCAAGGGATTATAGGAATAGATAGATAAGTATTTTACTTCTAGAGTTTTGTTATTTATATTCTATAAACATTTAAGTGTCGAGTCTAGTTTTCTTTCAGTCTGTTAGTTAAAGTTTCAGTGCACCTTTTCTTTTTGTTAAGTTTCAAATTGCCAAATTTTTTTCTATTAGCTATTAAATTTGATAATCTGTTATTGGTTAGATTTTTCATAGTTTCTTTACCTATTTTTTTGTTTCAGAAATCTATACATTTATTAGTTTAATCATTTTGATGCTTTCTAGTTTAGTTGATATGCTTTTTAGACTAGTAATTTCCTACTTTTTAGTTTAATTATTTCAAAGATTTTCTAGTTTAATGGCCTTTCATTTAAGTCTTGTTTTAGTTGTTTCATCCATTTAGAAAATCTGAGAGAGAGATAGTCAAGAAGTGTCCTATTGCATATAGCCTTGAACACTGCTCGATCGATAATTGATGTACTTTTCAAATAAAGAGATAGGTATAACAATAGCCTGTCACTTTTTGGCGTCGTTGCCAGGGAGCCTTTATTTTTCTAAGTGTTAATAGGAGATATCTTGAATAATTCTTTTGGAAACAAAAATAGTCCTTAGGCTTCCTTTTTCTACATGGTCAAGAAAAGAGGTCCCCATGGAAGATTCATACCGAAAACCCCCCCAAATGACATACCAAGCATGACTGGGGAAGAAGAAATCTCAACTCAAGAACTTTTTGAAGAATTGATCAAACTAGATCAACCTGAGACCTTCCCTTATACTCCTGAAAGAGAACATATAGTTGTAGAGGAGCATATTCCTCTCTAAACTCTTGAACCTTTCCCATTTGAGCAAAGTTTTGAAGAAGAATGAATTCCATTCGACAATATGGGTGACCGTGACCATAACCATAGAAATGTCAATGTTGATGCACCACTAGCACCACGAACATTTACTTATCCTATCACTATCAATGCAGATGATGACACAACCATGAAAAACATTTCCCCAGCTTTCTTTCCAACCTTTCGATGTTTGTCTTTTGAGGACCCTAACCAGTTTCTCTTCGAGTTTAAGGTCTTGTGTCAAACATATGACTACAAGAATGATAACCAGAAACTTAAGATTTTCCCCTCGACTCTGAAGGACTCAGCAATATGTTGGTTCATGGGCTAGCCTCAAGATCCATAACCTCTTGGGATGACATGGAGACTATTTTTCTGGATAAGTACCAAAGTTACTCGTGTGTGAGTGATAGGAAGGAAGAGTTGTTCAAATTAAGATAGAACGAAGATGAGAGCCTAGAAGATTACCTAGATAGGTTTGTATTCTTATCTAAATGATGTGGCAAAGAAGCCATAAGTGTTGAGATTTTAAAGACCATATTTATCAAAGGCCTTGACGATTATGCTTGAAGGAGCTTGGATTTAATGGGCAAAGGGGATGTGTCTCAACTGCACCCTGGTCAAACCACTGAGTTGTGTCAGAACTTCTCTCGTACTTGAGGAGGGATCTGAAAGCCTACTCTTTTCAAAGGGTCCAATGAGATAGAAAAATTGTGTGAGGAAATAGCCAACCTTAAAACTAACATTTTGGTTCAGTTAAATACCACATTGGATGGAATACAAGCTAAAATGAAAAATCTTGAGACCTTATCCATCTACTACCCTAGGTGCCAGAATAAACATCTGTTAAGGGAATGTCCTTTGGACAAAGTCTACAAAGTTATTGTTTGTCAAGTTTGTGATAAGGACCATCCCACTAACCAGTGTGAGCTTTTGAATGCCATAAAGAACAACCCCGGTGGAGGAAGAAGTCAACTTTGTAAATTAGAGAACCAAGGGAAATTTTTCCTATGGCCAAAATTCAAATCATGCTTGGAGACAACAAAACAAATGGAATAATAATCAATGGCCGACACCTTGGCCTCAGGCTCCACCCCAAGTTCCACCTCAAGTACCTCATAATTGGGGAACTTACCCTTGGGGGTCACCTGAATGGGAAAAATAGTCATGGGGAAATTCTCAATGGCACAATCAACCTCAACATCAGTGGTATCCTCAAAACTCTTCTCCTCAATGGAACCAACCCCAAAATTAGTTTTACACTGGCCCTAGGAGAGGACCCAAGCAACAGCAGAATCTCCTACCACCTCCCTAGAATACTCAACAAATCGAGCAAGTTAATCAACCACAACTTTCGGTGCAACCAGTTTTGAACCCAAAGAACAACTGCCAGAATTCCCCAGTGTATTCTACCAAACAGGATAATGTAAACGGACTAAACACCATACATTGTGGAAACCTGCAATTGAGATCTGGAAAAACACTTTAGTCGACGACCATTGTTGAGATATTGGACGAATCTATTAAGGAATCTACTGAGCCCACAAAAACAACTTCCATAACTAATGAACCAACTCCAAAAATCACTCAAGACAAAATTATTCCCCCATCTCCAACTGGAGCTTCCGACTTACCTCAAGAAGGGGAGGGCCAATCTCCAACTAAAACTGTGAACAATTCACCTACCAAAAACAAAACACAAGTGCCTTTTTTGGAGCGTCTTAAACCAACCACTGTGAAAGTTGCTCCAGAAATTTCCTCGTCCACTGAAACTACATTGATTCAAGAAATCAAACAGTTGCAAATTGAGGTTCCTTTATTAAAAGCCATCAAGGAGATTCCATAGCTAAACCAACTAATCAAACAGTTGTGTATGAAGACCCCAAGAAGGAAACCAAAGAAAATAAACACTATCCACATAAATGGTTATCTAACTGACTTCTTGGCTGGGAAGACCACTACTCTGAAATATGATGATCCAGGTAGTCCACTGATAATAGTCGAAATTAATGAAGTGGCAATACCTAATGCATTAGTCGACTTGGGAGTAGCCATTAATGTAATGACTGTTGATGTAATGGAGGAATTAGGGCTTTCTGACTTATGCCCTACAACCATAGTCTTACAGATGGTGAATCAATCCATAGCCATTCCCTAGGGTGTCCTTGAGAATGTTCTTGTCAAATTTGATGGATGGGGATATCCTATGGACTTTCAAGTAATTTAGTCTCTCACACCAAAAGACAACTACCCTACAATCCTAGGGAGACCATGGCTGGCAATAGTTGTAGCCAAAATTGACTGTAGGGAGAGAGGAATGACCATTTCAAATGGTCTGAATAACAAAAAAAAAATTGTATCCTCCCGCCAATCCTGTTGAATGTAACAAAGTTTGGGTTGATGAACCAGAAATCCCCAACGGACAGGAAAATTTAGCCTCATTGGCCATGGTAGTCATCAAACAACATGGTGAAGAATTGGAAGACGAATTAGAAAACAATATGGGGAATCTCACCATGGATTCAAGCGATGAGGAGATGTTGAACATAGAAGAAATATTAGGATAACCCATCAACATAGGTAATATTGAATTCGATAGTACCAATTTCATGGGACTGCCTTGTCCTTTGGAAAATATCATTCCAAAAACATAACATTTCTTTGAAGATATTGCCAGACTTCATAGGACCATACCTCATAACTTCCTCCTTAACACTTTGACAAGACCAATGTATACCGTCACATCCAACCATCCAGGTGTTAAATCCATTATGTTGTTGCCAGGAAAAACTCTGGACATTAACAGTTGGTTGATTGAGCCAGAAGAACATACTCTTTGATGTCCTAGTAAATAGATCCAAGTCCTTTGCTTGGGACTACACGGATATAAGGGGAATACACCCCAGTGTGTGCACTCATCGTATCTACACTAAAAATGTTCAACCTGTTCGCCAACCCCAAAGAAGACTCAACCTTGCCTTGAAAGATATTGTCAAAACTGAGATTGAGAAGCTCCTATGAGTGGGATTTATTTATCCCATTTCTGATAGCAAGTGTGTTTCACCGATAGTGGTGGTTCCCAAAAATAATGGGAAGTGGAGAATATGTGTAGACTATAGGGAACTTAACAAGGCGACCCACATAGATTATTTTCCCCTACCATTTGTAGACCAGATTCCGGATAACTTGGTTGGGAGGAAATATTTCTCATTTTTGGATGGATTCAGTGGGTACAACTAGATATAGGTTGCAATAGAAGACTAGGATAAAATGACCTTTACATGTCCATGGGGAACATTTGCATATAGGGTCCTTCCCTTTGGGCTCTACAATGCTCCTGCAACATTCCAAAGAGCCATCATGGCTATGTTTGTTGAGCTGGTAAATGAATGTGTGGAGGTATATATGGATGACTTCACTATCTACGACTCAACTTTTGATGAAGCTCTCCAAAGCCTGGACAAAGTGTTGAAGCGATGTGAGGAACATCATTTGTCCTTAAGCCATGAGAAATTCCTGATAATGGTAGAACAAGTAATTGTGTTGGGACATCATATCTCTGTTGATGGAATAAAAGTTGATCCAAATAAAATTGAAGTGATACAACAATTGGCCACCCCAAAAACCCAAACTGATGTTAGAAGTTTCTTAGGGCATGCTGGATACTACAAAAGGTTTATAGAAAACTTCAGCAAAATTACGGCTCCTATGTTTACTCTTCTCCAAAAGAATGTACAGTTTATCTGGACACCTGAGTGTCAGTCATCATTTGAAATTATCAAGGAGAAGCTTATCTCAGCTCCTGTCCTTTGTGGACCTGATTGTAACTTACCATTCCATATTTATGTTGATGCGTTTGATGATGCTATTTGAGCGATCTTAGGATAGGAAGATGAGAAAGAGGGAAGTATCTTATATACTTCATTAGTAAGAATTACACAACAAAGGAGAAATAATTCTTAGCTTTAATTAATTTCGACACTACATTACAAGATATAAAGTAACGGTGTATATAGACCATTCAGCCATAAAATACCTCATGAATAAACCTGTAGTGAATGGGAGGATAATTAGATGGTTGCTACTTCTTTAGGAATTCAACGTGACAATTGTTGATAAACCAGGAAAATTCAATGTAGTTGTAGATATTTTTATCTCGAATTAAACAAGATGATGGTGAATGTGCTTCGGTACAGGACAAGTTCACAGATGAGAATTTGTTTGCCATCTCTACTAAAACAGCCCGGTTTACCAATATTTCCAATTACTTGGCCACCTCAGAAGTACCACCTTCTTTCATGACTAAACAGAAGAGACACATTCTAAGATAAAGCATTCCTTTCAAATGGATTAATGGGATCCTATTTAAATGCGGGCCTAATATGGTTCTACGATGATGTGTTAGGGAAGATGAAACATATAGTATCTTAAGAGCTTGTCACGATGATCCTTCCAGAGGATATTATTCTGCAAAGAGAACCTCCCATAAGATCTTAGGTGCAGGGTACTACTAGCCCTCTATGAATAAGGATGTCAAGAAATATGTCCACCACTGTGATGAATGTAAAAGGGTAGGGAGAGCAACAAAATCTAATGAAATGCCCCTTCAACCCCAGGTAGTCCTTGAACCATTTGAAAAATGGGGATTGGAATTTATCGGTCCAATATATCCAACCTCACAAGGGAAGGAGTACATTCTGGTTTGTATCGATTATCTAACTAAGTGGGAAGAATTTCAAGCTCTACGAGTTGCTAGGGAGGAGTAGGTGGCTTATTTCCTCTATGATAAAATTTTCCTCAAGTTTGGAGTTCCTAGGATGATTGTTGCAGACTAGGGTCCTCAATTCATGTCCAAGGTTTTGTTGGCTTTCACTGACCATTTCCAGGTTATTCATAAGAAATCATCGCCCTATCACCCACAAGCAAATGGTCAGGTGGAAGTGACGAATAGGGAGATCGAAAACATCTTAACAAAAACTGTCATCAAGAAGAAAAGATTGGTCTAGGAAACTACCTGAAGTCATCTAGGCTTATAACATGACATGGCAGTCAACTACTAGTTTTAGCTCATACGAATTGGTTTTTGGGAAGAAGCCTCTCTTACCTATTGAATTTGAACTCCAAACATTGTGAACAACCATGGAGTTGGGAATTGATCTTAAACGCACCCAGGTAGAAAGAGTCTTGCAGGTTAGCAAGTTGGATGAGCTTCACTTGGAGGTTATCCATCAAACTGAACTGGTGCAACAACGTAAAATCTAGCATGACAAACATATTAGGGAGAGTGAGTTTCATAATGGGGATTGGGCCTTGTTGTTTGACTCCAAATACAAAGATCACCAAGGTAAAGTCGAAACTCATTGGCTCGGGCCATATGAAAATTTTGAGGTATTTTTAAATGGGTCAGTCTAGTTGAAACCCATCGATGGTGATACCTGAACCCTCCTAGTTAATGGGCATCGACAATGCATCTACCATAAACCGGTCAATAAAGAGGAATTCACAAAAATAATAGAGACACAGGGATAAATCTGATGCATTGACTCTGCTCTTGCAGAGTCAATATAGTTTTAATCTTGTTTAAAAAGAAAAAGAAAAAAAGAGAGCATGTGTATAACTTTCCTTTCAAAGCATTTCTTCTAAATTTTTCATCTCTTAGACTTGGCTAATTTTCATTTTTCCTCGCACAGGACTCCATTTTTCTTTGAAAGAAGATTTCAACGCATCTTCTTGACGTGCTCCGGAACCTGTTGACACTTTTGCTCTTATGCTCCAGAACTTGCATGAATCAATGATGATGACTCGCATGTTGCTCCTACATTCTAGTCATCTCTCTTTGATTCTCTGGAAAGTCAAGATCCAAGTTGTACATTTTCCTTTCTTCATCCGACTGCATCTTTCAATGATGCTCTAGAAGTTTTCTTGTTGCATTCTAGCTACACCCCTTACTGATGCTCTGGAATTTTGTTGTTCTACTGCTCCAGCTGCATCTTTCAAGGATGCTCCAGAAACTTATGTTGTCACTCGGCTACATCTTCCAACGATGCTTTGAAACCTTCCTTTTGTTGTTGCATTTCGATAGTGTCCCCATTGATGCTCCAAAAAATTTTGTTTAACCATTTCGTGAGCATCCACTCGATGCTCTGGAACCCTTTTGTTGCCGTGTTTCGATAGTATCCCCACCGATGCTCCAAAACTTATTCCACTTTCTAGTCGCATCTCCCATCGATGCTTCAAAACTTTATAATTCCCTTTTTGTTCCAATGCTTTGGTTTGTCCAAAGTTTTACATATGCCCATTCCTTAATTTTTGTCATTTACCTTATCATTCACACCACATATTTCCATTTCGCCTGATAATACCAAATCCTTTCATAATAAATGCAATTATTATTACAATCTTTTCGTCATAATGAATTTTGTCATTAATAGCCAACTCGTCCACCTCATAATAAAGGTTGTCGTCACCCTCACCAACTATATAGCTAATCTGTTAGGTCAGCAAAGGTGAGTGAAATTCAAGTTAATGACAAGATGTATGGTAAGTACATTTTCGCTTAAAGTTAGTAATTATATTGAATAAAGGTTAATTAGTTGGCACAATCCCCTTTTCTTTCCTAATTTAGTAAATTGTGCCATGGAGTGATTGCATGAAGTACGACTACACTTGCTCATTTTCCCATGCATAACTACCATAATTACATAGTAGAACACAAGCAAGATGAATTAATTATTCCCTCCATCAGTTGTGGCGAAGTCATATTCTTTTTCTCCTGCAATTCAGAGGCTAAAACTAAGTATTTTTGAAGCATTTCTATAGAATTTGAGGAAAGGAATTAAGGAGAGAAAAATGGGGGGAGCCAAGAAAAAGTCTAAGCCAACTTCAGCTAAAAAATTGCTTGCGTTGGGTAATATTGCAAGCCTATTTGAGAAGGTGGGATGGCTTGAGTTCATCAAAAAGTTTGAGGGACATTCAAAGTAGTTAGTGAAAGAATTTGTGGAGATTTTTGCAGATGGGTAGATAGTGATGCGAGGAAAGAATTTTCGGGTGAGTACAAAGATCATTTCTCATCTCTCTTGTTTAGAAAATAAGGGTATTAATTTGACTAAGACCACACAAATTACCTATCAAAAGATGGTAGAGCTATTTCATATGGAGGGTGAGCCCCAACCTTTAGTAACCATCAGTACTAGGGGACAAAACAAGGGATTTAAGAGAATTTCAATTCCTAAGCCATGGCGAACTGTCGTAGCATGGATAATTAGTACTTCACTTGTGAAGGGAAAATAGCTACTATGGTAGGGCCTCCTTTTTGGTTATGGACCCATTTGCGCCATGGCGTTGAAGACCCTGCTTTCAGAATTAAGGTCCTCACATTTTCGTGTGATTTAGTTATTGGAATGATGGAGAGGTATAAGGTTGTTACTAGGCCACTTAAACATCATGGCCTAATTCAATTGATTTGTAAGTACTACTTCCATAAGAAACCAAAGGAAAAATGGCAGAAATTTCTACAAAAATTTGAGAATGAAGAGTGTGATAAACATTGTGAAGAAGGAGAATCATCAAAACAAATGGTTCAGTCTACCGGGGAACCCTCCTCTGCTACTCTCGATGCTCCTGAAATTCATCAGGTTTCAATCACCCCTGGTGATAATGCACCGAAAAAATTGCTTAATGAGTTAAAAAATCTAGAACAGTCTAATGTAGAAGTTATTCATTTTGAAGGAGAGGAACCTCCTCACAAGAGGAAGAAGTAGACTAAAAATACCTCTCAAGTAACCCCTCCTCTACGGAGAAGCAAAATATTTTCTGTTGGATCCAGTGAGAGTGTGCCTCCTGAGGTTCTGAATGCTCCTAAAAAGAGAAAATTAAGGACTTCATACTAGATTGTGGATATTGACACCCCACCTAGCGATGAGGGAATAGAATGAAGTGAACAACAACCTGATCAAATTCCTGGGATAGAAGTAGAGACTCTGTCATCTCTAGAAAAGCAAGGAGAGGAAGGGGAACAGTCACCCCATAATGAAGATAGTGATGATGAAATTGTAAGGAAATTTTCTTCTTTTGTTGATAAAATTTTTGAGTCTAGCTCGTTTGATATGCCTGATCAAGAAAATGTATTATATACTGGAAATGATGAAAACCTCAATTTGCCTTTTTCTAGTAGCACTGTAAATGAAGAATTTGAACAAAAAAAAATAGAATTAGAAAAATTGAAAGCTGAAATTGTTGAGTTAAAAAGTCAATTGCAAAGAAACAAAGACCAAATAAATCAGCAACAGCAAGAACTCGATGCACATAGTGCAATCATAGGGAAAAAAGACCAAGAAATTTTGAACTTAAACTTTCAAGTTGAACAAAGAGACAAAATGATTGAACAATTACAATTTCAAATCCAACAAGTAGATGATAAAAATAGAAATTATGTGTCTAATATTTATGAGAAAGATGAAGAAATAAAGAAGTTAACAAATAATTTCATGCAATTATGTTCTACTTTTGAAGAAGAGAGAAACAAACAAGAAAGTGAATTTAATGTTTCTACAAGTAAAATTATGAAATTAGAGCAAGACCTACAGGAGAGCAATACTAAAACTGTCATGGAGTCCAAACAAATACAGACTGAGCCGATTGTGATATAGTGGTTTTAGGTGAGAATACCTCCATTTCTCATGAAATGGATGGAAAGGTGTTACTTTCTAAGAGAAATGGCTAAGGATAATGCTCGATTGAAAAAAGAGTTGATGTTACTAAAATAATAATTTGATAGGGTTTACGGGGCTAAACAGGATGCTTGCCAAATTGGTGAGTTATTGCTAACTTGTAGGAGACCATCTAGATTGTATGCCATGTTTCTTAATTAATAAATTATGAGATGGAAGTTGCTCCAAATTTACAATAATCAGCCATATAACCCTAATGATAAAGAATTTGTCAAAATCTTTGTTGAATCAACTCCTGAACAACAAGACGTGTTGTGTGAATTCTTTGTGCATAATTTACTTGTAGAAGAATGTACATATTTCTATGTTAATCTCTTTGTTGGGGAAGTCCAATTGAGATCATTTCTCTCAACAATGTGAAATCAAATTCATTGGCAGGAAAGATCAAAAGAATATCTACATGCAGAGAACTATTGGGTTGAAGATGAGATATCCACATAGGAAGCCTTTTGCCTTCAAGGTACAATTTTTGAATTTTAAGCTAAAGGAGGATATAAAAACTAAATATAACAACAATCTTTGGTTGTGTTATGACCATTTCAAAAAATAGGGGCTGAAGCTTATAGGGAAAGCCTGGCATGGATGCGAGGAAAGGTATACCCCTCTTCCCATGTATCTCAAAAAGAGAGAAATAATATCACCCCTTAACATCAAGTGGTCATATAGGAGAGTTGTTGCACTATCTCATATCCTTGCACAATTGAAGACTGATTGGATTGGTATGAGATATAGACCTCCTTTGTTGCTTTCATCACCTCCTGCCCTATATGTTAACACAAATCAGAGTGACGAAAATTTTGAAAGATGGAAAGCAAGGATTATTCTACATCAGGGTTTCTTGAGAGAACTAGAGGACTTTGACAATGAGGCAGATGATGAGTATGATCTTAGTGCCAAGTTTGAAGAGAAAAATGGGAACAGAGGGAATGTAGGATAGGGCCCACAACAAAAAGTAGGAGGACCTACTTAGACTTAGGAAGGGGAGGAAATGATGAGGTAAAAATAACCTCATCGATAACAGTGACTAAAAAACCCTTCCCTATGTTTTTCCAGCCCTCAAATCTGCCAATTATCTACCTTTAGGATTAATAAGTGCTTTCTTTTTGAGGAAATTGTATAAACTTTATTTCTTAAATTGCTTGGGATTTACTAACCCGCGCTAACTTAATAGTTTAGATTTTACAAAAGTAAAACAGGTTCCTCACGAATAATCGATAATCATTCCTAGCCAGAAGGAATTCAACGAAGAAGATTCAACATTGAAGACTAAACGTTGACTCCATAAAGTTGAAGACAGGCGTCGAAATTATAGGGCATTTGATGCATCAAGCTTTTATAGTTGTTTTGTTATTTTTTGTTAAAAAGACTTATTGTTCATTACAAGCTTGTTTAAATTTTTATGTATGGATTTAAAGTTAGTTAGTTTTTTAAAGATCAGTTGAAGACTTTTTCAGTGGTGCTTTCCACCTATTGAATTTTAGGATTCTGGTAAACAAGTTTTTGTATAAGTATGTAATCTTTAGAACGAAAATACAACTAGAGAATATCATTATGTTGTCATAATGAATCTTTGAGCTATGTTTTTTGTATTACTCTCTTAATATGAATAAAGTGAATCTTGTTTATCTTATTCTGTTTTGTTGAGTATTGAGAATGGAGTTGGTCTAGATGGAATAGTTTTGAAGTTACTAGTTTATGTGACCTGAGTTAGATACAGAGGAACCCGTGAGATGGCCACTCGAGGGATTGTAGGAATAGATAGATAAGTTTTTTACTTCTAGAGTTTTGTTATTTATATTCTATAAATGTTTAAGTTTGGAGTCTAGTTTTCTTTCAGTCTATTAGTTAAAGTTTTGGTGCACCTTTTCTTTCTGTTAAGTTTCAAATTGACAAGTTGTTTTCTATTAGCTATTAAATTTGATAATTTGTTACTGGTTAGATGTTTCATAGTTTCTTTACCTATTTTTATGTTTGAACAATCTATACATTTATTAGTTTAATCATTTTGATGCTTTCTAGTTTAGTTGATATGCTATTTAGACTAGTAATTTCCTACTTTTCAGTTTAATTATTTCAAATCTTTTCTAGTTGAATGGCCTTTCATTTAAGTCTTGTTTTAGTTGTTTCATCCATTTAGAAAATCCGAGAGAGAGATAGTCAAGAAGTGTCTTATTGCATATATCCTTGAACACTGCCTGGTCGATAATTGATGTAATTTTCAAATAAAGAGATAGGTATAATGACAACCTATCAGAGTCTAAGTTATTTTGTTCTATCTCAACAAAAAATGAGGTATCATCAGCAAAATGTACATTTGTTAGATCACCGTTGTCAAGGAATCTGATTCCTTTGATTCTGGGGTAGAAAGAATTGTCTTTAAGCAGATAGGAGAGGGCATAAGAGGAAATTACAAAGAGAGTTGGGGCTAGGGGCAACCTTTCCTTATTGAACTTTCCAAGGTTATTTCCTCTGATAACTTGCCATTTACATCCACCTCGGCCAAGGTATCCTTCAACAGGGTATTCACCATATTGCAAAATTTCTTAGGGAAACCAAATGCTTGGAGAATAGTCCTTAGAAAGCTCCATTCTTCTTGGAAATAGGCTTTTTCAAAGTCTAGTAGGAGCATAGTTGAGTCTTGATTAGATTTTCTGGCCCATTCTAGAGCCTCCCAACTTGTGATCAAGTATTCCAGAATATATCGTCATTTTATGAAACTGGTTTTGGTACTAGATATGAATTTAGGAAGAATATTGACGAGCCTCAGAGCAACAACCTTTTCCAATATTTTGTAAGAGACATTTAACAAATTAATAGGCCTCTAGTTCTTGACTAGAGACTTATCTCCCCCTTTTGGGAGCAGCTTGATGACACCCCTATTAATCTCCTTCCTTAAGGAACCCTTGTCTAAGGCCTCTTTGTAAACTTGCAAAAGGTCCTCACAGATCCATTCCTTAAAGGTTTTATAAAATTCTATAAGAAGCCCATCCTAGCCTAGAGATTTGTCATTGCACATTGAGAATACTGCCTTTCTATTCTCCTCTTTCGTTAGGTTTGCTTCCAGCTTAAGCACCTCTTCCTCTGCAATATTATTTGGAATGAGGTCCTTGATGAGAGCCCTTGCTTTCAAGCTATCTTCTCCCCCATCTTCTAATGAGAAGAGATCCTTAAAAAATGAGTGGAACTACCCCAAGATTTCCTCTTGAGCAGAGTGCATTTGGGAACCATCCTAGATTTTCCCAAATTTTTCCTTTATGTTCTTTTCTTTTAGGTAGTTAAAGAAAAATTGGGAGCCCTTGTCCCCACACTTTAACCAATTCAACTTGGATTTGATTTTCCCCCCTACACTTTATGAGTTTGAAGTCTCTTCAACTTGTCCTTGGTTATGATCAGCTCTTCACAGAGTAACTCATCACTCGAGTTCCTTTGCATTCTTGACTTTGCATCAAAAACTCTGTCTTAGAGGTCTCCCTCTTTTGGCCAATTGTTCAAAAGAGGTTTCTCCACTACTCCACATTTTTGTTCCATCTTTCAATGTGTGAGTGATCCTTTAGCAACCATTTGTTATCTCCCTAAGAGAAGCAATTGCATCTTGGTAGTCAAGGTCCTTTAACAAGTTTGTGTTGAGCAAGAAGCCATCTTTTTTCCTTGACCCTTCCAAATCCCCAATGGATGCTACTAAATTAGCCTTGATCAGGTGATGATCCGAGAGAGTGTAAGGAAAAACTTGGACCATTACACCATCACTATTTGGCCTGAAGGAAAATAAATTTTTGCTTGCATAAAGCCTATCTAATCTATAGTAGATCTTGCTACCCCATTTTTGGGCATTACATAATATGAACCAGATCCCTTTTGAGTATTTTTTGATTCCTTCTAGGGGATCAATTAGCCCCAACTTTTTTTCAATCCTTAGCCAAAAAAAAAATCCGTCTCCTTTCCAGCACATATCTACACCATCCCACTTGTCCTCTATCTTTTCAACAATCTTAAAGTCCCCTCCCACTAGCTAGGGAACCCCTTGCAAACAAGCCATCCATTGCCAAAGCCGGATCCTTTCTTTGTAGTCACTGGGTGCATAGAGTAAGCATACCCCAAAGGCCAATCCATCCTTTTCAAATTTGACCCACACCAACCTATTGCAGGGGGAGGACCCATGGTCAGTAATCCATTGAGCCTAGTGATTAGAGACTAGAACATTAGCCCCACCCCTTCCTTTCTCATGGGAGGTTGTAAAAACCTTGGAGTCATTCCACACAAACCCCAGGTTTGTTTCAAGGGTGTAGCTAGTGGATTTTGTTTCTTGAAGTAGAAAAATGTCTTTTTCTTTTTCCATGTTAAGGAATCTTCTAACTATGTACTTTGTGTTAGGGGATTCCAACCCCCTAACATTCCAGGAAATACACTTAACCTTCATTATCCGTTACCATGGAAGATTCCTCTTGTCAACTTTTGAAATTTTAAAAGCTTTTGGGAAGCTTCTCTTCCACCTCCAACCTCTTTGTGACTGGTGATTGTAAAATTGTACTTGTTTTCTTCTCTTATTTTTGGAAATTTTGATGAGGGTGCAACCCGAGACATAGAAAATCACAGAAAAAACTAACAAATCTTATTATTTTCAAAGTATGAAATTCTTACATGCAGAGGATCTCCAATCCTCGAGTTCTGCAATACATGCAAATTACATAAAAGAAATTACAGAAATTCCCCTATTCGCAACATGTGATCTTTTTTCCCAAAAACTACCCACAAAAATCAGAAACTACCCCATAAATAGCCCAATTCTCCGTTTGGAGCCAAAAAACAACATTCTAATTATGCACAAACTTCCAGAAGCCCTAACTCAAGATCTAACCGTCGAATCTTCAATGATAATACCTTTTCGGAAAGGTCTTGTGAAAATAAACTGCCCAAAAATGGGGCCAAAAGGCTAACCACTTTCGTTTTCCGCCAATTTTCGAGCCCATCTGGAGCCTTTAAGTCCCTCAAAATTAGCTCCGAAGATTTTGTAGGGCAAAAAGCAGAAACTGAAACTTGAATAACTTTTGAACCAAGAATGATCTTTGCCTGATTCTTTCACCAAAGTGTTTATTATTCTGTCCTGAAGCTTCCCTTAAATTTCTGTCTCCTCACACCTTCAAAATCATACTTGCTAAAAATAGCAGTTGAGCAGAAAAAGCAGAAAAACAGTTCTGAAAGTTGAGAATTCTTCTTCGACGAAAAGGGTATCCAGAAATGCAAAAACATATACAAAACTCTAAAAGTAAATATATTTTTGGGTGATGTAGGATTGCCCTTACACCACTGGATGCTCCTGCATTAGACACCCAGGGTAATTTGAAAAGTGACCCTGTCACTTCTCAGATGGTTGAGGAAAACCCAAACGGTCAACCTCTGCCTTAAACAACCAAGATGAATCTTCCACAGGCCTTCCTCTCCATTTCACCAAATATTCTTCATACTGCCTGTTTCTAGTACTCCTTCCCACACGGCTATCCAAGATTTTTTCGATCTCCTCCTTTGCTGAAGTAGGTGCTGGAATACCACACTGTTCCATTGCTAGTACTTCCTCTGCACCACCCTCATGATATTTTGTCAAATCTGCAATGTTGAACACAGGGGAAATGTTTAATCCATCCGGCAACTCTACCTCATATGCGTTCCTTGAATCATGCCTCTTCAAAATTTTACAAGGACCGAACTTTTTCATCTTCAATTTGTTATAGGTTCCTACTGGAAACCTTTCTTTCTTCAAGTGGACCATCACTTCATCACCAATCTGAAACTCCTTATACCTCCTCTTTTGATCTTCCTTAGCCTTATACTGCATATTCATCTTGTTAATGTGTTCTTTTACCTTCTAATGCATATTCTTGATGTGTTCTGTAAAGTCTTGGTCCATCTTTCTCAATTCTGGAGCAGTCCTAGGACTACTTCCATACACAATCTGGAATGGTGATCTATCAGTGCTTCTATTGACAGAATTGTTGTAAGCAAATTCTTCCTGGGGTAAGATCAAGTCCCATCCCTTTGGTTTATCTCCTACCAAGCATCTCAGTAGGTTACCCACACTTCTGTTCACAACCTCAGTCTGCCCATCGGTTTGGGGATGGTGTGCAGAACTAAACTTCAACTCTGTTTTCAACTTCTTCTACAAGGTCCTCCAAAAGTATCCAACAAATTTTGTGTCACGATCTGAGACTATACTCTTTGGCAAACCATGTAGCCTCACCACCTCTCTGAAGAACAAGTCAGCAATGTGGACTGCATCATGGGTCTTCTGGCATGGGATGAAATATGCCATCTTCAAAAACCTGTCAACCACCACAAATACTGAATCATTCCCTCTCTGTGTCCTTGGCAAACCAAGAACAAAGTCCATACTTATATCCTCCCACGGCCTCTCTAGCACAGGTAAGGGCTGATACAACCCTGTATTTTGACTCACTCCCTTAGCCATTTGACATACCTTGCAACTCTACACAAACTTCTTCACATCTTGTGATAACTGAGGCCATTAATAATGCTCACTGATAATGGAAATGGTCTTATCCCGACCAAAATGTCCTGCCATTCCTCCACTGTGCTTCTCCTTTATCAGATTCTCCCTCATGGAACTCCTCGGAATACACAATTGACTTCCCTTAAACAACATGCCTTCTTGAATTAGGAAATCCAGCCACTTTGTCCTGTCAACTATCATAGGTTCCTTGCAAGCTTTCCAAGCCTCTGCAAAATCAGGATCATTCGGGTACAATGTCTTGAGTTCATTGAACCCAACCACCTCAATCTGCATTTCTATCAACAATGTGTGCCTCCTACTTAAGGCATCTGCAACCCTATTTGACTTCCCACTCCTATGCTTTAAAACAAAGGTATAACTCTGAAAAAATTCTACCCATTTCATATGCCTCTGATTTAATTTTCCCTGACTACTCAGGTACTGCAATGCTTGATGATCAGTATACATAACAAATTCCTTCGACAACAAATAATGCCTCCATTTCTTTAATGCTTGAACTATTGCATAAAATTCTTGGTCATATACAGAGTACTTTCTCTTTGCATCATTTAACTTTTCACTGAAATAGGCAATGGGCTTACCTTCCTGGCTTAACACTGCTCCAATGGCACAACCACTGGCATCACAATCCACTTGAAACACCTTATTGAAATCCGGGAGAGCCAAAACAGGTTGTTCTGTCACCTTCTGCTTCAATAGATCAAAACTCCTTGCTGCTCCAGTGCTCCACTTGAACTCTTTTCTATCCCCTCTCATTGTTTCAGTTAGGGGTGCACAAATACTACTGAAGTTTCTAATAAACTTTCTATAAAAACTGGCCAAACCATGGAAAGATCTCACCTCAGTAGCAGTTCTTGGGGTAGGCCATTCCAGAATAGCCTTCACCTTCTCTGGGTCCATCTTGAGACCTTCTGTCGAGACAACAAACCCCAAGTACACTAACTCCTTCACAAAACTACACTTCTTCAGATTAATCAGCAATTTCTCTTCTCTTAACTTCTCAAAGACTCTACCAATATGCATTATATGCTCATCCAGTGACTTACTGAATATCAAAATATCATCTAAATACACAATAACAAAGCTTCCTAGGAACTCTTTCAGTACCTCGTTCATGAGCCGCATGAATGTGCTCGGTGCATTGGTTAGCCCAAAAGGCATGACTAACCACTCGTACAGGCCCTCTTTGGTCTTGAAGGCAGTCTTCCATTCATCTCCCTCTCGAATCCGGATCTGGTGATATCCACTCTTCAGATCAATCTTTGTGAAGTACTGAGCTCCACTCAAACAGTCCATCAGATCATCCATTCTTGGCAGGGGAAATCTATACTTGATTGTTATCTTGTTTATGGCCCGAGAGTCTGTACACATCCTCCACTCCCCATCCTTCTTTGGTGCTAGTACTGCAGGTACTGCACATGGACTCAAACTCTCTTGAATCAAACCCTTTCTCAACAACTCCTCAACTTGTCTGTTTAACTCCTCATTTTCTGCAAGAGTCATTCTATGAGCTGCCTTATTCGGCAAACTGGCTCCTAGGATCAAGTCAATCTGATGACTGATCTTCCTCATTGGTGGTAAACCCTCAGGTACATTATCAGAAACAATATCCTAAAACTCATTCAATAACCCAGAAACTTCTACTGGAACCTTCTCACTACCCTCCTTATCCATTTTAGGAATCAATGCATAACACACACGCTCATGTTTCATGCCTTCTAAAAATTTCCTTCCATCAACATAACAAATTCTAGCACTACTGCATACCTTTTCTTCGGCCTTCTTTAGGGGTTTCAACTTATGGTGGACTCCGTCCTTCATCAGGGAATAAGTGTTCGCATGGCCATCATGTACAACTCGCCTATCAAATTGCCACAGCCTCCCCAGCAACATGTGACATGCATCCATGGGGATGATATCACAGAGTACCTCATCACGATAGCTTCTGATCTTGAACTTCACCAGGCACTGCTTATTGACTAGAACTTTGTGGTCTTTCTGTAGCCAGGCAATCCGATATGGATGTGGATGCCTTTCCCTCTTCAGCTTCAACTTTGTAACCATTTATTCCGACATTAGATTATCAATGCTCCCACCATCAATAATGACATCACAACATTTGTCTTCACACTTGCACCTTGTGCAAAACAAATTCTTTCTTTGTTCTGGCTCCTTCTCTTCAGTCACTAGGGCTCTTCTAACCACTAGGGCTTCTCCCCTTTCAGCATCATCTGAATGCTCAGATTGAGCCTCCTCATCTACATGCGCAACCCTTGCACGACCTTCTGGCCTTTTGTCCGTCCTTCCTTGGTATTGTGGACATTCATAGGCTCGATGCCCTTCTTCACCACATCGAAAACAAATTCCTCTGAAACCACCCCTTTCGGGTCCTTGCCCAAATCTTCCTTGTCCTCTACCTCTTTGATCATCACCATTCTGATCACGTGGGCGGTAGAAGTTGTCATTCCTCTGGCTTTGACTGGTACCCACATCTTCACTTTTCTTCTCATCCTCATTTCGGCTTCCAAAAGATCTTCCGCTACCCCTTCCGCTTTGACCTCCTCGTCCTTTTTGCTTACTGTCAAATCTTTTGTTCAACTTCTCTTCAACTCTCAGCGAAAATTGGTAAGCATCCTCAATGGTGGCCATTCTGACCAAGCTTAGCTCCTCTTGAATGCTCGGCTATAACCCATTAAGATAACGGGCTACCTTTTCCTTGTTGGCCTCTGCATGTCCCGTTCTGATGATTATCTTGTGAAAATCTTCTGTGTATTCTTTCACAGATCTACTTCCTTGCTTCAACCCTTACAATTTCTTCAATAGATCTAACTCATAGTCCATTGGCATGAACTGCTTCTTCAATTTCTCCACCATGCGATCCCATCTGGTGATCTTTCCCTTTTCTCTCTTATTTCTTTCTAGTTGGACCTCTTTCCACCAGATACTGGCGTGGCCCTTTAGCTTTGTTTTTACAAACTTAACCCGATCTGGGTCCTCTACTTCTTCATACTCGAAATACTCTTCCAACTCGTTGATCCAATCAATCAACTCTTCCAGGTTCAAACTACCGAAAAAACTGGGAACTTCTACTTTAGGTCTTTTTCCGATCTTCAAAATGGCCCTTATCAGCCGCATTTGATCTTGATCAATAGCTTCTTCTTCCTCTTCTACATCTGAATCTTCTACCTCTTCTTCATCCTCACTTTCTTCTCCCCTTCTCGGGTTTACCCCTCTTCTTAACTCTCTTTGTAATGCATTAATTTGTCTCTAGAGGGCTCTGAAACCCTCGGCTGCTAATGGATCTTTTCCACCAGCATTTCTGGCACCACCTCGCCTACCACGCGCCACTCTTGGAGGCATTTTGAATATCTTGAACCCACAACCACAGTCCTAGTGCGAATTGCCTCACGATCAGCGATCTGTCCACATGCTCAAGAAAACCCGCTCTGGTACCACTTGATGAGGGTGCAACCCGAGACACAGAAAATCACAGAAAAAACTAACAAATCTTATTATTTTCAAAATATGAAATTCTTACATGCAGAGGATCTCCAATCCTTGAGTTCTGCAATACATGCAAATTATAGAAAATAAATTACAGAAATTCCCCTATTCGCAACATGTGATCTTCTTTCCCAAAAACTACCCACAAAAATCAGAAACTACCCCATAAATAGCCCAATTCTCCGTTTGGAGCCAAAAACAACATTCTAATTATGCACAAACTTCCAGAAGCCCTAACTCAAGATCTAATCGTCGGATCTTCAATGATAATACCTTTTCGGAAAGGTCTTGCGAAAATGAAGTGCCCAAATATGGGGCCAGAAGGCTAACCGCTTTCATTTTCCGCCAATTTTCGGGCCCATCCGGAGCCTTTAAGTCCCTCAAAATTAGCTCCGAAGATTTTGTAGGGCAAAAAGTAGAAACTAAAACTGAATAACTTTTGAATCGGGAATGATCTTCACCTGATTCTTTCACCAAAGTGTTTATTATTCTGTCTTGAAGCTACCCTTAAATTTCTGTCTCCTCACGCCTTCAAAATCATACCTGCTAAAAATAGCAATTGAGCAGAAAAAGCAATTCTGAAAGTTGGGAATTCTTCTTCGACGAAAAGGGTATCCAGAAATGCAAAAACATATACAAAACTCTAAAAGTAAATATATTTTTGGTGATGTAGGATTTCCCTTACACCACTGGATGCTCCTGCATCAAATTTGGATTTTTTTCCCCCCCAATGGGGGTGATACTATATTTCCTTGGCCTTCCAAGGCCATTTTTTTTCTTTGGGGTAACAACCTCCTTCCCTTTAGTGATATCCTCTTCCTCAATTCTCCCTATAGTACCTACAGGATCTCCGATACTTAGGCTTTTTCTAGTTCTTCTTTTGATTTTTGGTTTTCAAAGTTTTATTAATTACAACTTCCTCTTTAGCTTTATTGAGATTATCCATATTATTATCTGCAATTACTTGGTTAATTAATTCCAGATTAGCACCCACCTTGGGGAAGAGGGAATCCCAACAAGGGGGGGCAGGGGTAACTTTGGTGGTTTTCTTGAAGGCCATTGAAGCATCCCCTTCATATTGGTCTCCTACAATCCCCATTTTTATTAACTCGTTATCAGAGATAGAGACCTTTTGCGAGTTCTCTACAGGTGAGATTTATGTGTTATCCTTAGGTCTACCACCCAAATTAGGATGGTTGCTAGGAATCAGTGAGGAGTCCCCACTTCTCCTGAGAAAAAAACATTAGATATACCTACAACTCCCTTGCCAGCGGAGTCCCCAGGGTGAGAAGAATCAAGTGACTTGTTTGGTTGAGTGACTAAAACACCAAGGGAAACTTTATCATTAAGCCAGTTTGCAAGATTTTTCTAGATCCTCAACCTAATTTTTCTCATTGCAATATGTTGTTCATTGAGTTTCTCAACCAACCTCGACTTTTTTGTTAATGGATTTTCAAAAGCATGATCACCCGAGGGTTTGACACCCACAACGGCAGGCGGGTGGTTTTCACTTTCCATTCGACCCTCGCCTACCTCGACCTATGAAAGGAGGTCAAAGGATTTTTTCACCAGAATCACTGGATGAATGGATTTTAAGGCCTCAGTTTGTTGTTTACCCAAAGGTTCATTATGTAGGTCATCTATGCGAGGGTCAGTTTTGGGGTCAGGATGACCACTAGCCTTATGATCATCCTCCATGCAAGCACTTGGCATGGAATGGGTGTCCATTTGAATGTCGTTGGGACTGCCAAACTCCCTAGTTTCCCCCCTCTATCACTTACCAACGGCTCATTGGAGACATTGGAGGTTTCTTTCTTTCTTATTAGAGGGTATTTTTTCCTAATATGCCCTTCCTTGTGACATAAGAAACAAGCATTCACCCCCTCAAGAATTTCTAGGGGGCACACCACTTGACCATTATCTTTTTTAATAACTATATTCTCAGGGAAATCGATGCCAAGGCTTAAGGAGACTAGAGCATGCACATCCAAGTGGGGTAGGGTTACTTTGGCCTCATCAATCTTAATAATGAACCCTAACGAAGCCAAAATTTGAGGTATTAACCTCCAAAATTTAGGAGGTAAGTTTTTTACCATGGCCCATCTAGGTCATGACAGTGTTAAGATCTCCTCGGCAATGGCCGCCAGAGACCAAGACAGGGCGCAAAATGAGCAACCACCAACATTCCAATACGATTTTTCAATAATTTTCTTTTACATGGCCTAATTCACCAAGAAAATGACAGATTCTACGTTGAATCATTCAACAAAAATTAACTTGTATTTCGAACTTGTTCCCCCAAACCCTAACAAGCCAGGAGTCCAAAAATATTCTAGCTGGAATCTTTCCGCCGTCTAAAGCCATGAAGAAAATCATTATATTTTTAGCCTAATTCTTTTATTGTGAATTACTTCCTTTAAATCATTATTTGGAGAAATGAACAGATCCTTGGGGCAAGTAGAGGGAAACTTACCATCCTCTACTTCATCGCTAGTGCACTCGGTGTCCACCAAAAACTTCATGTCAATTGGGAAGGCATCTTCGCTTTCCTCTAGGGTAGCTTTGAAAGACTTATGCGCAACAAGTTGGGAAGGGAATTCTTCAGAAGTCGCCTCCCCACTAGGATCAGGGGTGGTAGGAATTGTACCCCCCTCCATTAATGGAGGGAGGGTCGCGGCTACACTCACACTCACACAAAATGCTAGCTAGGCAATAGTAAAACCACACAAAAGAAACCAACAAGGCA
This sequence comes from Sequoiadendron giganteum, assembly GCA_007115665.2. Classification (NCBI taxonomy): domain Eukaryota; kingdom Viridiplantae; phylum Streptophyta; class Pinopsida; order Cupressales; family Cupressaceae; genus Sequoiadendron; species Sequoiadendron giganteum. The sequence goes on from CM021110.1 coordinate 117,138,003, forward strand.
CATGGAGAGCGAAAATAAAACAAAACAAAGAGTGAGGGAACCCATAGTTAATGCAAACCTAGGTGAGGGGGCATACGACCCTCCCCATAGAGCCTCAACAAACCTTTCAAAGATGCCTCCAAGCCCTATGTAACCATTTGCTCAATTTTGAATTCAAACTATAGATTTAATTTGGCACGAATGATCAACCATCAACACATTCCTCTCACCTATCACAAAAACCATTTGAATTCCCTTTAGTGAAGTTGTGATGCATTATGGCCATGCAATGCAAGAGCATTGTGCCACTTATAAAGTGAACTTACAACCTTGTGAGAGTGAACCCTCTTATGTCACAAGGAGGACATGTGTTGGCATAGTGCATGAGCGTAGTCTTGAGGAAATCTCTCTATTGAGAAATTACTATGTGAAGAACCATGTGACACAATAGTAAATTGACACGTTCTAGCACCACATGTCATAATAGCACACAATCACAACTTTATAAAGATTGTGGACTTAGAAATTGTGATGAACTAAATAAACACAATGCAATGAAGACTTGACATGTGGATGACAACTAAAACTATGGCAGGGACCACTCTAGCAAGTACATAAAAAGTGACTTAAGTGATTTAATAATGCACACAAATAAAAAGGCCAAGCTAGTCACTAGGTAAAAGGGTTGATCAATGATTTTTATGAAGGCCTCAAAGACAACTTAAAAGTTATAACATGCCAAAGAAGTCACTAAGAAGATAGAAATAAAGTAACAAACTCATGAGAAAGTGAATTGATAGGGTTTAGGGTTTAAGCCCGAGAAGGATGGGAGTGCCAACATGTACTAGGGTGTATAATTATTTATTTGTGTAAAAAAATAGTGTAGTTATATAAAAGATCATATCATAACAAGCTAATTTACACAGGGAAAACCCTTATGGGGAAAATCCTCATAATTCAAAGCATTAACCAATTGTATTGTCATCACTAAAATGTTAGAATATAATATTCAAAAACTTTCCCTTACAAGAGTATCACCAACATATAAAATTGGAGTATGATTTCAACAACATAATAGTACATGTAAATCAATCATACAACTTAACATTGTTCCACCACAAGCACCCAATGCATATGAAATTTAATACATGAATATATAAGTGGTAAGCCATAAAATATGGGATAATACCATGACCCAAATATGGCACCCAAATCTAGAGCCAAAAATCTCCTTCATGATGAGTCAACATGCTCAAAATAGTAGATGCTCTTATGTTATCATAATGATCAGTAACTTCCTCTTAATTTATTCACCAGATGTGTGCTTCATTTTAGCTCCATGATCTCCTAAGAAATATGCTTTATGAATCATTAGAACATACATCATTTAGTTTGTCAATATTTTAATTCCTCAAGCCACACACCTAGGAAAAAACTGACTAAACAACTTTTTTTGAAACCGCAATAACCAAGATGTAACAACATGTCACACTCACACAACAATGTGCATAATAACATCATGTGAAGCATGATAAAAACATTAATGAATTCACCATTACTACAAGAAAGGTGACACCAACAAATGACTTGCCAATTATGGATCAAATTCACCATGATGAACCTATGAGAGGGGAAAATGACATCCAAATGATGATTGGGGACTAACCCATATAAATGAGGGGATTTGGTACTCTCGAGCCTCTAAGAAAAGGAAGAGTCTACAGGGAGTGAATAGCCCTTGATTACCTCAAAGTAAAAATATCAAGTGACGGGATGCAAGATGAAAGAGATTGTGAAAATGTGACTAAATGAAATGCTAAGCTAAGAAGGAAAACTAAAAACTAACATAATTTGGTAAATAGTTATAGAATATAGGTTATAGAAATAGAAAGAGAACTTACAAAATTTTCTCTCAGAAGGAAAAAGTCATGACCAATGGATGCCAACATGCCGTATGGATGTTTGTGCCTCACATTGTCATCCTTGTCAGATGAGAAGATAAAAACCAAAAAGAAACAAGTACCCAACTCTTCAGATTTGGAAACCTACACACAACAAAGATGAGGAAAAGTGTTAGGGTTGTTTTGGGGCTTTCCTTGGTCAAACCCTTGTTTTGGTGCTTCCACCTCCATGGATAGCTAGATAGATAAAAATGGATGAGACTTGGAATAAAATTTATGAGACTTGTGATAAAGACAAACCTCGCTATGGAGGAGAACCTATATCGCAAATAAAATAGACAAGTCAAGGGTACTTGTAAATAGACAAGACAAGATAAAGCAACAAGAGAGCATTACAAAAAATTTGTGCCTCCCTCTTGGCTTGATAGATGAGATGACGCGTGCTTGCAAGAGAGCCTTGGTTATTGATGAGACATGAATCTGACAAAGCTTCGCTACAAAGAAGAGATGTAGAAGAGAAGAGAGCAAGAGAGCAAGTTGGAGTGAGAAGAAGTGAGAATGAATGAGAATAGAAGTGAAAATGGATTTTTGTGAGGTTGCATGGGTGGGAAGAGCCATTACACCCACAACAATGTGTGTCATGGGAAAACTTCATGAGATTCCCTCATTTAAACTCAAAATTTTTGCGGACACTTGTGCATCGCGCGAACGTCCAACTCAAATATTTACAAGAAATAAGTTGGTAGACTGCTAATGCTTTGTCATTGTCCATTATGGAGTTGGAATCATGAAATTATAACTTATAAGGTCTTTGTCATAAATGTGGCAAGGCGCCATAAATGTATTCAACTAAATATGCAAGTGTGAAATTGCCACGGGGTGCAATTTTATGACACTACATTTTACCCCACTTTAGTGAGCTGAATTTTTAGAGAAAAAACAACTACACTAAAGTAGAAAAGAAGATATTAATGCAAGGTCAAAAATTTGAAAATTTAATAGATTTACATGCAAACAGGATATTGTAGAGGTAGCAAAGGTCAAGCAGGTAGATACCGATGACGCCTCCAGTGTTCAAGCTCAATGAGAAACTACAACACCAGATGTGAAGTTTTGTTATGCAAAACTCAAATTTAGGTCAATTTTGAAAATTAGAAGAAGCTACCATGGCGAGAAGAATGCTTAAGAAAATTCAATGGTTCAAAAGAAAAATATGATGAAGAGGTGAATATACGCCCCCTCCTATTTTTTCCCCTAGCTAGGTTGGGTGAAAACAGGAAGGATGGAAGGAACATTTTCACCACAAAAAATGGGAAAAAATGACTTATATGCATGTGTGAGTCCATAAAAGGGTCATTTTCACTATTCAGAGCAAGGATCTTGTTGACTTTTGTGAGAGAAGAGCTAGAAAAATACCTTGCATATGAGAGTACGTGACCTTGAGGATTGAACAGCTCCGCACAATGATAGCAGCGGGTGACGATCCTGACAAGGTATGAGGAATTTCGACACAAGTTCTATTTTTGATGTATTTTTTAGCTTTTTCTCCTTTTCGAGCAACATAGGTGTCCAACTGACATGGAGGCATCTAATTGGAACAATATCATCTAGAAAGCACATGAGCATCCTCTGGTCATGTTGGAATCCCACCCACATGCTATCATTGGGAGGTGTTTGGCCTCAGATGCTATCACATCACGCAAATGTCTATGTGGCACACCTCCATCCTAAAGGCAAAATTTAGGCAAAATTCAAAGTAGAAGTAAAAATTTCTCAATGATATAGAGGGATTGACATGAAATTTTGTGTATTTACAAGCTTGGCTCAAGATCTGCAAGCATGCTAACAAATAGTTTCTTTCACCACTACGAGATTATTAGGGCAATCTAAATCTAGATGATCATAACATGTTACGATGGGTTGGACTTTGGTGGGTCTACACCATGCCGAAGATCTGATTTCACACCCCAATGTTGATGGCACTCATGGATCATTGGGACATAGACACCTCCAATTTCCACTTGTCGATGGCGAGATGACCGTTACTTAAGAGGATGTCTACCACATCATCGAATTGCCCATTTGTGGACGGTGGGTGGCCTACGATGAGGGTAGGATGGCCAAATACATCTATGAGGGGCATAGATACTATATTAGGTGAGTGGTCCCAGGAGACACCACAAGCCATATTTACATCAGGTGGCTCAAGTAGGGGTGAGTGGCCATGCCATTCATTCATAGAGTGATGATTGCCACAATCACCCTCTGAGTCACAATGGATGAGTGAGGCTCTCACCTACATGGGGGATTCATTCATTACGTTCAGGCGATGGAGGAGCAACAAACTATCTTCACCTGGGGTTAGAGTATGCTTGCTCACTTATTCCACAACCTCAGGTGGAATACGTACTATGAGTACCACAACCTGATGGTTTACACACTAATACAAGTGTGGGCCTTCGAGCACATCAGGTGCACAAGGTTGGTCGGGTTTCCTCAAGGAATAGCCCTTGGTACATCCATGGCCCATGTGTACCCTCTAGTGTGTGACTAGTGCTATGGGGATGTTGCTTTTTGGTGCTTATAGTTTGACTCATTACAAAAATAAGACATCAGATGACGTCCCTATAGGATGATGGGGGTTTGGACCACAAACAGATGGCAATTGCAACACATGTTGTGTGATCATCCCTTGGTGGGGTGATCAAACCAAATATTGTCCCATACTATTAGCATCGAGTTCCCTGACATTTCAAGTAGGTGTAGACTATCCCTCTAACACTACCCATGTATGTTCAATCAGCAAGGAATTTCATTCAAGTGGACGATCATCATCATTTGACCATCATAGACATTATTAATGATGATAGGTCAGATAATGACGACCAACCTCTCATCCTTACGTTTGACAATATCAACGTTACACATGGTTGTGCGATATGATGGGTGATGGTTAGCCCAAACCCAATTTTCCTTACAAATGCCCCATGGGAAATATTGGTGTGTAGGGTCCGATAGAAGAGGATGCTAATGGTGGCTGCAATGAGGAGGGTGAGGTAGCGATGGGCAAGGTAGTAGAGATTCTAAGGCAGCGATGACGAGTGTCTTCACCTCCACAACCAATCCTAGTCTCGTCAACTCCACCATCAAGCCAAGTGGTCATTCCCCCTATGATGACAACAATCAGTCCGAGTGTTGCACCCCTTGATCCACATTGGCGTGAATGTGATACATGTTATTTCTTTTTAGTACTTTTTACTTCAATTTATCTTACATATATATATATATATTTTGGTATGATATGATCTGATATTGATAGTATCCACTTTGTCTTTGGTTGTAGTGGACACATAGGAGTGGATCACCTTCATAGGGTGATGTATTGCAGAGGTGGCCCTAACCATGCCTATTCAGGGGAGTTTCCTAACTTGTATAGGACAGCTTCAACGAGGTGACATGCCCACCTTTTCAAGCTTGTTACATAATTGAAGACCACTTATGAGGAAGCGCACATGGAGGCCATTTAGAGGACCACAAAATTTGATGTCGTGATCGAGCAGTAGGATCAACGCTTGACAAAGCTCTGCACTGCACTACTCGAGCGAGATCATGTAGTGACATAGGCAAAGAGTGTCGTAGCAAAACATGACTCCTTGTAGAGCCAACTCAATGACCGTGATAGGTAGGAAAAGGAAATGAGGCCAGTTTCTAATCCCTAGGTGCAATAGCTTCAAGAGGAGTTATGACAGGCTCGTGAGTGGGAGGCCATGCTACGGGAGGAGGTAATCGAGCTACAAGGAGAGGTCCGAGGAATAAAGTCAAAAAGCATGTCTTTGTTGTAGTCACATTCACTCACGTCCCTTCAACATCTACCTTTATCACCACTGGTAGGACCAAAGGGCTCAAGGAGCCATGCACCTAAGGGCTAAGGCCCATTTTACATGTCATATTTTGTATATTAGATCATATTATTTTGATGTATAGTTATTTTTTTTTATGTACATGCATATATAGATATACAATCACCACATTTTGATATAGTGGTACGATACATGTACATGAAATTTTGATATATACATATATATGTTGAACACCCAAAATATTAAGAGGGGTGAATTGGTATTCACTGAAACTCATTAACTTTGTTAATTCAAACATTCATTCAAAGAATCATATTTAACTTATAGTAAATGAAAGGAACATATAAATCATGCATCACATCAAGAAACACAAGAACACCATATTTATGTGGAAAACCCTTGAAAAGGAAAAACCACAGTGAGGATTAGCTCACAATATTATAACCAGGTACAATGTTTGATAGATAATGGTGGACTCACTATCCAAAAAGAGAATGAATCACTATCGATGGCTCATTGCCAAGGGCCGACTGTCCAGAATAGAAATAGATAGAAGAAAGGGTGGCCCACTACCAATGATGGACTGCTAAGAATGCACCTAACATATGCTAAATATACAGTTCCATTGAAGCTTAAAAAACTGACTTAACCCACTTCATACTTCACCACAACTATGATTCACACTTCTCTCTACACCAGATCTTGCACACAAACTCTACACACTCTATCCACACATTCACATAATGAATCAACCTTGTATATATACAAAAAATATCCAAAACATCAATTAGGTCGGCCTAATTAGATGTACCATGCACCACATAACCTGTCGGCGAAAAACATCAACACACACTCCTTGCAAAAAGAACCAAAATGTGTACACCACTTGTTGTTAATCAAATTGCACCCAAATGCTTGAATTGTGAAATTCAACAATCTGTTGAAACATGGGAACTATCTTTAGACTGTGGGTATTCCTATGGCAAAGATAGACCTCCAGATTCTAGGTTGGTTCCTATATGATTCTGTGATTATGAACTTGAAACTTGATTGGAAAAGGGAGAAAGACCTATTGTAATACAAAACTGAAAAAAAATAACTATGGTGATGCACCTAGTTTGAAAAGATGATAAAACCTACAAACTGATTCACAACTATTCTTAGGAAAATCGTTCACACAGCTCATAAATGATCACAAAAATGTTTCTAGAGAAGGCCAAACAGTTTGTCTTTTCAGAAGGAAAATAAATTCTCACAACTTGAAGAACGAAATGAATATAGCACAACCTAAGACCTGTGATGTGATTTACAATTATGAACAAGAAAAAAATAAAGGTTTTGATAACTAAAATGCAATAATTTCATCAAATCATTCATAAAGACACTTTGTATAATTCTGAAGAGGAAAACTTGATGAATTCTGAATGAAAATAGCAAGAAAATACTACATAAGGACCAATAATATGTAACCTGTAAAACCTGCTGGTATATATTAAAATCTAAAAGTTGAGTTACATGATAATTCACTTTGCAAAATGCAGCGGATGAAAAACAAGAACTAGGAAAAAATAACCAAGTTTTTCCAATATATACAAAAGGCATGCACAAAGTAGCCAGAAATAGAACTAAAAGCCAACAGAAGTAAAAATGATAACTCCAAAGTGAAATCCGAGCAGAAGAGAAAACCTTGATAAAAATAGCCTAAAACAGCATGAAATTGCACTCTCTACCTAGAAAACTCCATCTCTCCATGCAGATGACCAGAATATCTCGTGAACTGATGTGAAACTGAAAGAAGAGCCTCCAGATTCTTCATGAATTGAATAACTGAACCTGAACTGCACTTGTGCATGAGTGATTTTTTTTTTAGTACTTTTAACTCCTCCATGTGCAATCTAAAAATAGTAGTTCGCATGCATCTCCAACTTGAAGCTATAATCAAAAGTCCATCTTCATGTCTTGTTTTTCAAGCATGATTAAGGATTAATTTTATGTTTATGTTTGCATTTGAAAGAGTCTAATTAATTAAATGATTTATAAGTTTATCATTTAACTAATTGACTTTACAAAAACATTATCATGCAAACATATTATTAGAGATTAAAAAAAAATTAATCCTCAGTTCTATACTTTAGTGATCTCAAATTTTGATCATTGGCCCTATTCAAATTACAAGGTCATCCGAATTAAAAGTCAAGACCAAAGCAATAATGAAATGATCATTATCTTTTTGTAAAAACTTAGCCAAAATTCATTCCATTCGAATTAGGGATTTAATCAAAAAGCACCGAAACCCTAATCTAATCTCCATTTTCACTTTGCAAAATTGAGGAAGACCCTATTGCGCCACCGTGCTAGGTTTGAAGCTAGAGTTGGAGCTCGAATCTTAAGATAATTTCCTGGATTTTCCTGTGAGATTTCTATGTGAACCGTATGGTAAGATTTTCCTCCTCATAACTTAGACATTGCCCTCCATTCCAAAACTATTTCAGGCACCTATGGTGTGGCATCCACAATTTTTTTTTGATGGTTTTCTCCTTGGATATCTTCTTTGTTGATTTTCTTAGCTTCTGAGATTACCAAGAGAGCATTGATTATGAGCTTCTGAGTAATGAAGACTGGGTAAAGTCCATGACATTCAAAAGTATCATCTCAACAGAAAAAAGGAGGTAAGCTCTCCAATTCTTTATCTCTGTCATTTACTCTTACTTGTCTACAAAATCACTTGATTTTGAGCTCGAGATAGTTCTAAATTGACAAAACTCCATTCTTCTCATTTTGTAGCTGCATCTGTGTATTTTTGCATTTGGGTATTTGAAATATTAAAGATTGCGGACTTGGGGCTTCTAGGTGTCTCCAAAATTTTGTACATGCTTAGGGTTTCTCCATTTTTGCTTGAAGAGAGAAAGGCTTGAATTATTTGGCTGTAGCTTTACTCCCCTCTTGAAAATCGAGGGCAACCTCTTTGTTCTCAACATGGATTCATAATGCAGAAAATTCTTGATATTTTAACATATGAATCTGGGTCGATTTACCAGTGCTTTTACATGTTCTTGTAGCTTCTTTCTAAAGGAATTTGAATGTAATATAAGAGAAATAATATTGCTTATCTCTTTTCTAAAATTAGCAACAAAACTTTTCCTTCATGGCCACGGCTATGCATATTATAAAATTTTGTATTCTAAGTGAACACCAATAGCACACAAGCTTGAAACATAGCTTTCTTTTTCCGTATTTTTGTTCTCCCTTCATACCTTTATGTGGGTATTTTCCTTCTTAGAAGAAAAAGGTCTTCATGGCACGACCTTGTCATGTATTTATTGTATTTTTCATTATCTTCTCATGAACTCGAAAGAAAAACTCTATTTTTGAGATAAAGAAACTGTTGTTACTTCCTCTGTATTCTCTTGTATCTCTCATATACTAGGCTTGCAGTCACTTGCCCCTTTAAAATTGCATTCTTAATATAGCTTTTTGTTTGATCCCAAAGGATGCAAAATTTCTATTCATGGTAAGTCAATGGCATCATCTATCATTGACTGCTTTGTGAATTCAATATCTTTGCCTTTCTGCTTCTGACTTCACTGGGACAACCATCCATATGTCTGATGTTTGAAATAGACAATAATTGTTAGGAAAATATATGTTTAACCTATCTATTTCCTCTTCAGGATCACTGGCATCACTTATTTTTTCTGAAGCCAATGTGCATTAGGCTGTTTTAATAAAACCGCACTTTTCATGCTCTGGCTCCTTCTCATAAGCAAGTGTGTCCACCATATCTTGCTGTAAATAATATTTTTGTCTGTTGTATTGGTGAAGTTATAATGGCAGCATAAAACTATTTTCTATATATCTTGCAAGCTCCTTTATAGTATTCATTATACCTCTGTTCTATTGTTGCCTTCATGATCTTGAAAACCCATTCCATTTATTATCCTGGAGACTAAACCATCGAACTTAGTGATGAAGGTTCAAATTTCAATGAAAGAAGAGCTTCTATAGGCTGCATAATTAGTGCCAATTAGTAGAATTGGAAGCTATTAATAAACACCAACAGTGAGGTGTTCAATACTGCTCATCTCATGATTGATATGAAGAGTGCACTTTACTGTGAGTTTTATATACAATTGTATTCAAAGCTTCTTTCCTTGTATCTATCATATTTTTTTTTCTCCTCAAGGATATGCTTCTTATTTCTCACTGTCATGGTGACTTCACAACTCACTCATGCCATCTTTCCATGGATTGCTTTTTTTGCTTTGATGACTATCCACCTCTATATGGTTGTCCTACATTTATGATCAAGATTCTTATTGTTCTTCATTTTTATAGTGAGATCTTGAGTATCTGTATTTTGATAAATCACCATACGATGTGATTGTGCCTAATCATGTTGAATGCTCATTTTGATAGAATTGTTCAGTTCAACATTGTCTCTTATTCTCATTTTGTTCAGTGCTGAATAACTGATTAGCAGTTGCTCTTTATGGCTATTCTGACATTGTTAATGACTCTCACGTGTAACTAGAGAGTGTCCTCTTTGATAGTCTAGGCTCAACCCTTGTGGGAGCTCATTTTACCCCACATATCTGAAAAAAAACGATTATGAACATAATAAATCTGTTCCTGCATAGTGAACAAACAAGCTAGCAAAATAAAAGAAGTTGAAAGATTCCTATTGAGTTTTATGACTTTGAACAATGAAATCATTTGATGGATGCCTAATCAAGTGTACGCTATATTTTTGTTGATAATGTAGGCATATCCTATGATTTGATTCTCATTGCTCTAACCTTACTTCTATCATACTTGCATGTGCATTTGGAGCTTGGAGCTGGATTGATTCAGAGTCACAATTGAAGGCTTCAACTTATCAATGATTCATCATTCCAGGCAATGACGAATCACTTTCTACCTTATACCTTCTTTGTTTTCAGTTGTATAGTTTACTTTCCTTCATGCACCCATTATTTGATTATGAAGATCAAATGAAGTTACTCCCATGGCTTGTGTGGGACTTTGGTTTGTACATTATGAATAAAGTAGCAAACATTATGCAATCTTATGATATTATTTTGAAATTTTCTTGCTACTTCTGATTGTTCTTCATTTTCATAGTGAGATCTTGCACAATAATGAGTACTTAGCATAAAATTTTGAACATCTTGTGTACCTTCTGGCTTGAATTTGTAATTCAGCTTTACCTGTTTGAGCTGGTAGTGAAAAATAGGAAACACCACCAAAATAGGCCAACATGACCTATAGTCACTCCTATGATACCTCTCCACACACAATTCAACTCTGCATGACCCCAAAATACTTAGGTTAACATCATAGAGTAAAATTGGTGAAGTAATATCTGAATAGACCAACTGTTCATCCACACCTTGATACACGAACCACCACAACACTTTCCACTTGTAGAATACATACTACTGACATCCTCAAACACTTCCTTAGAACTACATAGCAAAATATTCATCTGCAGTGGAATGCAAAGCATTCCAACATACACTCTATAACTGCAACCCTGTCATAACTTAGTCGATACTCTGTCAACCATATATTCAACTATGAAAGAAAAAAAAACATGAAACTTTGGATCTGAACATGTTCAACATACATAATGAACACCTCAAAATTGCATGACAAAATTTTGCATAGTGGAGTAGTGCAAACCACAAAACTAGTTCACTGTAACACTAGAACTGCACTTGGGACTTAGGAAATTATCCAAACCACTTGGCCTTCTTCGAACCAAATATTCTGCATCTATACAATGGGTTGACATCAATGAAAAACACCATATGCCATACTCTCAACAATCTCCTTAATGACAAACAAACTTCTACAAATCTCCCCCTTTGTCATTGATGGAAACACACCTAGCCAAAACTACTCCCCCTTTGACATCAAGGGCAAAGGGTACCAAAAAGATATTTCTTTACTATGCTCTAATTCCCCTTATAGATATATTTACACTAATGTAACTCCCCCTAATAATTTTATCCATTAACAAAATGATAAATACTTATACCACACAACATTATCAAATACTTCCACAAATGTACATTACAATCAAGAAAACTATCTATACAAAGAAAAAATGTACAACTTAACTTGAGGGTAAACTACCTTGATTAGACAACTTCAATTTTGCAAGATGTGCTTCCCAATCCATCTTCCCTATCTCCCAATACTTCTTGGCGAAGGAAAGCAAACTACACTGGCTCTCAAACTACATAAGGAGGTCTTCTCCTTCATTTCGAGAATTGGGCACCAGATTCTTTTGCAACACCTTTTCAACATCAGCTAAAGCTCCAGTAAAAAATGTAAGCCTTACACTTACCAAGTCTTTGAGCTGACTATACTGCACAATGATTTTCTCTTTTTGTTCTTGCAACTCGAAGAATAGTCCATGCATATTTTTAATAGTTGTCCTTGTTGCACCATTTGCATCACTTATCAGATCATAAACATCGAAGGCCTCAAAAATTTGTGACTCAATTGAGTCCATTTGGTCCTTTATGTTTTTTGTAGAATTAGGCCATTTTAAAGAGAATTGAAATAGAACTTTAGCTTCTTCCACACAATTTTAAATATTTTTTAAGTTGCCTTGCAACTTACCATGTGCAATACTGTATTTATTAGATATTTAAGTCAATCTCTTATCATTGACCTTCTTTTCCATTTTTTTTCCTTTTCTTCCAAGCTGATAGAATATTCCTTAAAGGAATCAAGTAATAGCCTAAGTTGTTGCATACCGGACAGAGAATTATAAACATTTACACTAGGGAAATCGTCTTGTAACACTTTTGCTGCTTCATCAATCATTTCTGCACTATTTTGGTGTGTCTGGAGTATCTCCTTCCTCGTGGAGGGATGAAAGGCATCACTAAGCTATAATTTATGTAGGGGATACATTTTTTCCATATCTACTTGTCCTTGTTGCATGGGAATCTGTAATAATTGTGTAGATACCACCGGTTGGAACTGTAGCTACATATCCAATAGACTTTTCAATGAATCTCTAGAAGCTCCGAAGGATTCACCAACAAATTTTACACTTTCTTCATTATCTTTCTACTTATCTCCATTTATAGAGCATTCTTCTTCATTCTTCTCTTCTTCAACAGGCTTCTCATCATTCGAAGGAGGCAAGTTTTCATCCTTTCGTGCCTCAGACTTCTCGAAGAGTTATTCTTCTTTTTGTTCCATATTTGGAGGGGAAAATTTTGTTCAATTTGAGCTTTCTCCTTCTTCAAGGCATCTTGCATATCATCATTTTTTTCTTCAACAACAACATTCTCCATAATTGGAGGGGTATCATATGTTACCATGTTTTCTTGTTCATTCTCAGGCTCAAGCACATGCTCATGTTGTGCATTTTTAGGCTCATTAAATTTCAAGATAGATGAATCATTCTGCATTTGTTCTTCACTTTTTGGAGGTAATCCTAACCCTTTAGCAAGTTATTCTACCTTTTGTAGAGTCTCATTCTTTAGTCTTTCAATTTCTTCTTTGTCTCTACTCATTACAGTGTTAATTATTTGTTTTGTTCTAATTTTTTTGCTATACAGTTTAGACAATTTGCACCTATCCTCAGCTGTAAGAGAAGAACCAGTCTTCTCCAAGGAAAATTCCTTTATCTTCACATCTTCAATAGCCTCTTGTCTTCTTGTAGTTAAAACATTTTTCAAGACATCAAGAAATTGATCCTCAATTTTATCTAAGTTAGTGTCAAAAGTTACCATGTACTTAACTATGGCTTCTTCAATGGTTGCCTTATCTTCATTAGTAGACTCCAAATAAATTTTGGCTCTCTTCCAAGAGACCAAAATCTAAAATAGTATTAAACAAAGCATCAAATTTCAAGTGAATATTTTCCCTTATGAAAGGGGTCTTTTCTTTCTTCTTCCCCTTTCCTTTAGGAGATTTCTCTCTTTCTCTTGACTTATTTTGTCTTCTCTGAATCTTGAAAGATTTTTTTCTCTTTCCACTTATTCTTCACTCTTAGTATGAATAATATCAAATTTTGTTCTTTTGGCACTAGTCTCTTAAGTAGAGGCTTAAGACTTTTTCTTCTCTTTTATCAGCTATGGTCCTTCCAATTCCTCTTCCTCTTCTTCTTCATATTCATAACTTATGTATCTTTCCCTGGTGGCATTTTCTTTTCTTCTCCTCTAAGGATCCTTTTGCTGCTCAAGAACACTAGATGTAGCCTTCTTCTTTGAGCTCTTTGTAGACTTAGTTTTGAAGGACTTCAAAATAGTAGGATAGGGGGTAGAGGTCCTAACTGACCTTCTTGTCCTAGGAGTACCCTGCCAAGCCACAGATGGGGCTTTGATTTTCTCTACAAAACCCTTAGGTGGGTTCACAATCTCTTCCAACTGATTTTTCATCTTCTCCACATTCTTCTCATTGTCATTCTTTCTCTTATCAAGATTTACTTCAATTGATTTCTCTACATAAGTTCCAAACCTATCCACAGGTGGATCTCTTGGTTTGCTTAACATAATCTCTACCAGATTGGTAAGCTCTTCTGTTGTAACCTCATATCCTAGCTACAAGATCTAAACAGTTATAGGTTCAACTGCTTCCATAATGTAGTTATCTCTTCTAACCATGAAAGTAATGTCATTTTTATACTTCTCAACAACTTTTGTTGGTATCCTCTCTCTTTCTTGCATTTTACCTTGAAATGACTTAATGAAACCCCGCAACATGTATTTTTGGATTTCCAAGTCTGCTAACCTTCTCACATGATCTTTGATCTAAATAGCAACAAGAATATTGTTCAACCACACAATGTTCTTTGTACCAGGAACTTCTCTAAGAAAGTAAAACAATAAGTATACAATTAGTGTGCCATACCGGAAGGGGTATCGAGATTCCTTGGTCTTCTAAAGATTCTCCATCAACTGTTATCTTAGGAATTCACACAAATCAATATCCAAACCTTTTTTGACCATCTGGTGAGCAGTATGAGTAGTGGTAGCTAACAAAAATTTCTCTCTATTGGTATAAAATATCTTATACCCAATAATCATTGATACATACTTAACCATTGGATCATCAATATCATTCACCATTAGGGCACATTTTTCAAATTTTGCACTGATGAACTTCATTACCATTTCATTCTTCATAGCCTTCATTGTCAGAATGGGTCCATTTGAGCACAAACTTGTAACCACCTTTATTGCTTGCTTGTTAATCATATGCAACATATCTAACCACATGAACTTGTCATGAATTATGTTGAGCACATACTTTACCCACTCATCCTCATGGAATTTTTTTGGAAAGTTGTTCCATACATCCAACTTCTCTGCAAAACTTTCATATTCAGGTTTAATCTCAAAATTATCTCCTATCAATTCATTTACCCAATATTTTGCAATCTTCAAATGATCATATTCTTCCATTTTCATGTGAATGTAAATCCACACATCCTATATGTGTATCACACCATATGGAACCCTCGAGAAAGCACCTTCAGGTTTGTCTCCATGGACTTGTATGGATGTTTCTTAAACTTAGGTCTTGGCCACTCCAAGACATCAACTACTTGTGGAGTAAAAATCTTGTAACTTCATAGAACTAGGGTATAGCAAGAAACTGCAAATACCTTTGGAATTATTCACATGTTAGGGTTTCACACAATGCACCAAATTCTTCAAATCACCTTTGTTCTACTTCTCTACTTCAATTTCTTGATTAAAAATGACTTTTGATTGTGTAAAATGAAATATAAACCTTTTCTAGCGACCTAATTTGCATTAAATGTTGTAGATAAAGTTAGGTAGAAAAGATAATAAACCCTCACTATGTTGACACAGTCACCTTTAATTACTCTACATATCTCTGCAATAAGATATTTCATTCCAGAGATCTCATCAATGGATTAAGCATACCATCCAACATTTGTACCAATTTGTTGAAGGCATCAACACCACATCCTTGATGGGGGCTTAAGGATTTCCTGATAAAATTCCCCCTGAGCCAAAGCTCTTCATCTAGTTTTTGGAGGAAACATCTATACCAGGAGCTGGCACAAACTCATTTTTCACTTCACTCTATTCTATCTTCTTTAAGATATTTTTCATTTCCTTCTTCACCTCCACCAAATCAACCTTCTTTACTAGATCAACCTTCCTTTAAAACAAAGGGTTTCAAATTATTGGATCTGTAGAACTTAGCTATCTGTCCTAATTTATTGCACTTGTGACATGTGGCACATTTTTGAACAAGCTTACTTCTTGCCATTCTAGGTCTGCATTCAAAAATCATGCCCAAATCCATTGCACGTATAACAATAGCCATTAAAATATTGAAACATCATGCCATTATTGTAACTACTCATCACCTGATTTATGCATTCATTAGCTATACGACCAAATATTTTACATACAAAATACTAATTGAGAAATGTTTGAACATTTTGATTCATTTTCCTTCTACACTCTATAGCTCTATGTCCATTTTTTTTGCAGGAACAACAGTAACCATTAAAATATGAATACCTTTGCATAGAAAGTTATTTGATAGGAGGCCTTTTGAATTCTTTCTTTTGGTTTTGAACCTGTTTGACATTGTTCTTCTTGTCATTGTTCTTTTCAACATTGTTTGGAGTTTTATTTACCTTTGAACTTTCTCCTTTCTCAAACCCTAATCCTTATTTTTCCTTATAACCCTTTTGATTTGCAATCATTTCATCTAGCAATGTGAAGCTCTTCTTGAATTTATCATCTTGAATCTTTGTTTTATCTAGATCTGATCTTAAAGTTACAATCTCTTGTTCAAGCTTTGAACATTCTTAAGATTTGTCTTTCAGTTTGGCATTTAGGAAGTCTTCAACTCTTTATCATTCTTCAACTTGCACTTTCAAACTAGCGATTGTCTCATTTGATTGCTCGAGCTGCTCATTTATTTCTTTGATTCTTTATATAGCATTCTTGTGTTTTTCTCTCAATTTCTTGATACACTCATCAACATCAATAAGATCCTTTTTTCAGATCTCTACTCTTAACTTTTGCTTTATCTAAATCATCAAGGGCTAATTTGGGTTCTCCTTTGATATCAACCTCACAATATTATTTAGTAAACCCTTCAAGGATAATCTCTTCCGAAGGGATATGATACTTCCTTGTAGCAATGTGTTCAACCTCCAAGATCTACCTTAATGATCAAGCCAATTGAAGGAACTAGGCTCTAATACCAATTTTTGAACACCCAAAATACTAAGAGGAGGGTGAATCAGTATTCACTAAAACTCATTAAATTTGATAATTCAAACATTCATTCAAAGAATCATATTTAACTTGCAATAAATTAAAGGAACATATAAAGCATGCATCACTTCAAGGAACACAAGAACACCAAATTTATGTGGAAAACTCTTGAAAGGGAAAAACCACAATGAGGATTAGCTCACAATATTATAATCAGTTATAGTGTTTGATATACAAAATAGTGGACTCACTATCCAAAAAGAGAATGACTCACTGCTAAGGGATCATTGCCCATAATAGAAATAGATAGAAGAAATGGTGGCTCACTACTAATGATGAACTCCTAAAAATACATCTGGCATATGTTGAAGATACAATTCCATTGAAGCTTAGAAAACTGACTTAACATGCTTCATACTTCACCACAACTATGATTCATACTTCTCTCTACACCAAATCACACACACACACACTCCACACACTATCCACACATTCACACAATGAATCAACCTTGTATATATATATCATAACTATCCAAACATCAATTAGGTTGACCTAATTAGATGTACCATGTACCACATAACTTGTCAACCTAAAACATCAACACACATGCCTTGCGCAAAGAACCAAAATGTGTAAACCACCAAAATAGGTCACCATGACCCATAATCATTCCTATAATGATGTTCCATACATAATTCATCTCCACACGACCCTAAAATACTTAGGTCTACACCAAATATCAGAACTGGTGAAGTAATATCTTAATGGACCAACTATTCATCCACACTTTGATATGTGGACCACCACAACACTTGCCACTTAGAGCATACATACTACTTACATCCTTAAACACTTTCTTAGAACCACATAGTAAAATATTCATTTGTGGTGGAATGTGGAGCATTCCAATATACGCTCTATAACTGTAACTCTATCACAACTTAGCCGATACTCTATCAACCATATTCAACTATAGAAGACAAAAAACCATGAAAATTTGGATCTAAACATGCTCAACATGCACAATGAACACCTCAAAATTGCATGAAAAATTCTGCATAGCGGAGTAGTGTGAACCACAAAACCAGCTCACTGTAACATTGAAATTACACTCGGGACTTAGGAAATTATCCAAACCACTTGGTCTTCTCTGGACCAACTCTTCTGCATCTATACAGTGGGTTGACATTAATGACAACACCATATGTCATACTCTCAACAATATCCTTAATGACAAACAAACTTCCAACAATATATGAGATTTTGTGTGGCATCATGCCATTCTTATGTGTACTTTACTTTCATGTATGGCTATGCAATGGATGTATATTTAGATTAGATGCTATCATGATCTAATAAACACATATTGGATGTATTTAATTAAATACAATGATGATATAATTTCCTAACCAAAATACTTAATCAAATGCAATGTACAGATACACAACATAATAAAACACATGTATATATAATTCCTAATTAAATAAATTAATCACATACACATGTTCACATCATAACATAGAATGTAGATGATGTGTTAATAAAATAAAGGAATTCCATAACATAATGAACTATAATCCTCGAGGGATGAGCATCATGTGTATGCCACATAGACACTATGTGTATTATTGATGAAGATGCATCACATTGATAGGTTCTTTTAGAGGAATTCCATCCATACACGAAGATGATTATGTAAGGACCTAACCAATTAGGGTTGAAATTGATCTTCTGATTAGGTGGCATATTTACATTTCTTTGATTCTCACAGAGAATGAGATCACCTACCTTAAAATTTTGAGAAAGAACACCTTGATTGTAATGTTTAGAAATAAATCATTGATAAGCTTTGATATGTTTAAGGGCCTCCAATCAACACTCATCGAGAAACTCAAGTTGATACAAATGATTAGCATGGTAAGTGTCATCATCAATCAAAAATTTAAGGAAAACTATTGAGGGTGGCTTTAATCACTTCCAATGTGCTAAGCAATAAAGGTCTATTGCTTCTCTTGAAAAGTAAGGAAACTACTCCAAGGTTCCTGTATAAATATTTATTAGTCGTGTGTGACAACAAAGTGTTTGTTGTCAACATTTTTTACAAGGGATCTAACTTTTAATCTTACTGGAAATTATATATAATAAAAAATAATAATTTCAACAATTCTTTAAATAGATTGCATTTTAGATCTATAGCAAATCTATAGCAGATCTATATTAAATTCAATGCTCTTTCAAATAATTTCAAACTTGATTTAAAATAAAATTTGAAAGATAGAAAGGGTAACAAGGAATTTAAATCACCATTTTGAGGTTGAAGCAACTTACATCAGTATCAAAGTAGCATTTGAGAGGGGTTTTAGAAAGGTCCGGATATAAGGTGACTCACTCAATATAGTGAGATGTTTGCAAGGTAATCAAAAATTGAGTTGGACTATTGAATCGCTTATCAATGATTCCATCATGATGATAAGGTCATTTGAAGATTTACGTCTCTCACATACCTTTAGGGAAGGAAATTCCCTAGTAGATTTTCTTGCCAATGAGGTTGCTAACCTCATGAGTTTCAAGATATGGGATGAGTAGTCCTCTCTTCTCGAGAGGGATAAGTTATTATTATGAAATGGAAACTAGCCTTGATTACTTTGTAGGGATGATCAGGTGATAATTATACCCCTCCTTGCCACACATTTTATGGGTATTCTTTGCCCATTACCGATGTTGGTTATTTTTTAAGAACCAAACTTAATCTCAACCATCATCTATGAATCTTCCATAACTCAATAGTCAACAATGGTGAGGATTGGCCAATGAATAGGTAGAAGCTTGCTAGGCTTTACCTCAACACTTCGAGCTCTACAAGACCCAAGAGGGTGATCCTTACAATGTTTTAAATGATACTCTTGTGCCAAATTACCACAAACATTGTGATTAAAAAATACATTCCTATAGACTACAAGTTAGACATAATCCTTTGAGAATTTGGCTAATTCTCAAACAAATTACCATCTAGGACAAGGAATGGGTGGTTCTCATTAAAATTCACTGCAATTAAAGGTGTATGTAAATGATTTTCATTAATATTGTGTTCTTTGATAGACAATACTAACTCAATTTCATCAAAGATAACCAAATTAATAGATTAGTGCTTTATCCATGGGTGATAGATTCAAATTTGCAACAAACTGTAATACATCAATAATTAAACTTAACATTTATAGACTATTATGCTATTACTTTGCCATAACACAACTCAAGGTCTCCTAGAATAGAAACTACTTATTAATCCTTACACTTCATCACACAAACTTAATTAATTCTTTGAATTAAAGCAGAGATAACACCATACATTCAACCAAAATGATTGAAGACAAATAAAAGATCCTTGATCATTTTATTCATAATTCATATGACAAAATATACAAGAGATAAATTGCTCCATAATTTTCAATTTTCATTCATATGCCATTATTGCTGTAAAACTATTATGCTTATTACAAACTAGAATTCATACCTAAGACTCAATACTATTATATTCCTTTGTGCTTGTAATACAAAATCTCATTACATGAGTTTAAAACCTTCTCCAAACCCATGCAATTGGCCTTGAATTCCCATTTATAGAAACATGGGAGCAACAAGCTTTGGGAAAAATTATACTTAGAGTCACATTTTGCATTTGACATTCATTTGCATTTGAATTTCAAAACCTCTCCAAGTGGTTATATTTTCATTTTCCATGAGGGGGAAAGCATATAAGACAAAAAACTCTTTCCATTTGCTGAAGAAGATTTGCCCACCTTCCAAAAGGCATCTTTCATCGTTGTAGTCACTCCAAATCATCTTATCCATGAGCCAAAAATTTCTTCCACGTGCACATCCAATCAACAAAAACTTTAAAACAAGAAAGCAATTAAAAAGAGAGAAGCAGATCCATCCACATCACCACATTTGTCATCAATCTTCATCATTGGGAGGAGATAACATTTTGTAATGCTTCATCAAAAGCTTAATCTGTAAATTTTTCAATCCATGTGTTAAACTCCTCCTCAATTGTCCATTGTATATCCAACAATTTGTGCACTTTTGTATTATACTGGTTATATCTTGCATCAATTAGTATCCGAGCCTCTTTGAAAAATGTATCCATTCTTACCTCTATCCATGTCATGTCATCAATAGTTGTATTTAGCATAGTGAAATCAATAAGGTTGATAGCTTCCTTAAAATGTGGGAATAGACCTCCCAACTCCTATTTCCAAGCATCAAAATCTTTCAACCCTTTGTCATCCAAAATATTTGGCATACCACTCCTTTCCATGTCTCTAAATTTTTTTTACTTATTTTCTAATGACATGCCCAACTTTCCATGGAATGCTATGATTTAACTTAACAAATCAATAATTTTTAACAAATCAAGAATATTTGTGGGAGCCTCAAGGTCTTCCTACATATGAGGCATCATTTCCTTGAGTGTAGCTACTCTGGTACTCCACTTTCTCCATTCAATTTGGAATGCATATTGAACCTTCACATATTGTTGGTTTGCTTCATGAATTCTCTTGTATACACCCCACACAATATCAACATTATTTACCAATTTTGTAACTCTATGTATTAGCGCATCATAAAAGATACTGTCTACCACCTTGGCTATCTCCTCCTTAGCTTTCTTGACATTATCTTTCTCTATTTATAGCTCCTTCAAGCTCTAAATCCTTAATGCCAAGGTTTCTTTATCCCGTGCTAACAATTCTGAAGAGGATGAGGGTGAATGCAATTCTCTTATTGATCGACTAACCTGAGATATGGTCCTCAATTTGTTACACTCATCCAAAACCATATTGTAATCTTTCATTAGTGCATCATATTTCTTTTGTGAAAGTTGTTTAGTGTTAGCACTGAGCATGACAACGTGCATAGTCAGTTTTGCAGCTTGAACATGGGTTATATCTGTGGCCCTCTTCACCACCACCAATCCAATGAATTCTTCAATAGACCTGAAAACCTTAGGTTTTCTGGTGTTAGGTGCCATAGACCAAATTGCAAGAGCATGCAATTTTGGACTAAAACATGATCTAAATACATGGTTGTCAAAGTGTTCTTCTAATATAGAGGCTTGTGGATCTTTCCTTATTGCATCAAGTGAATTAACTGAGGTAAGAGTGCACCCTAGAAGCAACA
The DNA here is from genome assembly GCA_007115665.2 of Sequoiadendron giganteum. NCBI lineage: Eukaryota > Viridiplantae > Streptophyta > Pinopsida > Cupressales > Cupressaceae > Sequoiadendron > Sequoiadendron giganteum. Next base: position 117,160,167 of record CM021110.1, read on the forward strand.
TTAGTCCACTTTCTCCAACAATTTTCCTAGCTTCAACAAGGGTAATGGCTGCTATCTCAACCATTATCTTCTCTTCTTTTGCTTTCTCCAGGTCTCTTCCTACTAAGAAGGGTCCACACCAGCTCTAACCTGCTCGATCCTCTCTTTTATGTCTTTAATACTCTGCTGGATGATGAATTCCTTAAACTCTTTAGTTTGCACAAAGGCATCATCTGCAAGAAATTCATCACAAGCCTTGATCCTTGGATCATCATCAACCTTATCATCATATTTCCATTTAATAATTCTATCCTGGGAAACTCTATGTCAAGAGAATCATTTATTTTAGGTGAGGGGAATCTCATCTTCACCTCATCATCATCTAGCATGTGTTCTGCAAATTGATCTTTCCCAATTATCTTAGTATCTCCTCCCCCAATATTTGAAGGTTGCTTAGGAACATCCATTGCTTCATCTTGTTGTTCCAAGAGGGCTTGTGCTTTTTTAGCAGCCCCTTTAACTTTACCTTAAATTCACCACTCAAATAATCATTCAACTTTTTCACAAACCTTTCCAAAGGGTTCTTAATTTCATCATATGGACTGACATAGAATGCATTTCTCTTCATGATGTCTTCCTCAATGCCACAAATGGTAGTCCATTCCTTCTTTCTTGATATGACTGCTCTATTAGATGTCAAATTTCTTATTACATCATTAGTATATAAAAAATTATGAGAAAATATAGACGAACGCTTTTTTCTCTTCATATCATTGATAAAACCTTTTGTATCAAAATTTGTAACCTCATCAACTAGCAACCTAAGGTTATTCAGTATTATTCCAAATTTCTCATAAGCTTCCTTAGCAATGGCTTTGAAATAAGCAAAATCACATTGTGGCACTATTACTAAGCCCTTCCTAGGAGTTCTAAACTGCTTCTTATCCATAAAATCAAGTTGCCACATCAATTCAATGAATACCAATCTATCAAAGACATATAGTGGTAAGCAATGAGATTCCACCTTGGCTCCATAGGCCTTGATTAAAGTGTATTTTGAATGTAAAAACCAATCAATCCAATTATGATTCTCAGGTGACCCCTCCACATCCTTGGGGTACATAATATCTCTAATGACTCTTGATAGTCTATAAAGGGGATCCACTCCCATACTCTCTAGTAAACCAAACCTTATGACATTGCAAAACAAAAAATAATTTGAATGGGGACAATTTTGGTCCTAGATGTGTGTCCACATTTGGATAGGCAAAGGATTTCCTTCATCATCCTTTTGCCTCAACTTAATTTTCTTCTTCCATTTTTTTGTCCAACATAGAGAAGCATGTGCATTAACAAATAATAGTGAGCGAAAGACAATGAGACACTTCCCTTCTTCAACCGAATCAACCCCTTGTGCATTTTCTCTGCAATGTATGCTACAAAATCAAATCCCCTGTTGGAATTCTAATTTTGAATGTCAATGATCATAACCAACAAGGCAGTTGGTATCCTTGCATCAAAATTGTGAGCTATCACTTGATTCAAACAGTAATAGGTATTCTTGAAATAATTCACAAACTCTTCACATTCAAAGGGATCCAAGTCCTTAGTACCAAATCCTTCCTTATCATATTTTTTGTGCTTGTCAAGCACATTCTTCTTGTATCCATATCGATTTTGCTCATATTCATTGCATAAGTTAGTGAAATTGATGCTAACTATATAATTGGGGTTCAATTTGAATACCTCCACAATCTTGTCTCTTGTCACCTCAAGGAGCAAGGTTCCATTTTCACTCTTTATCTTCCTATCCTTGGAATCATAGTGTTTTTCTAGCTCCAACATCACATCTACTTCCACATACACATTCAACACTACAAGCCTCCCAAGGTTGAAACCCCCTAAGTGTCTAGCTAGCTGTCTGGCATATCTTCTGTTGAAAGCATACAAAAATAACTCCCACCCACTCTATGGTTGAGAAACTTCTTCAATTGTACTAGCAAGATCTATCAACCTACTAGTTACTAGAACCTGCCTTGTGGGTCTTTTTCCAGTTTATGACCCTCCCTCATTGATATCTTTGGATGCACCCTCCATGAATCTATCATGAATTATCTTCTCTCCTTTTGACTTTAGAGATGCTTCATGTACATTTGGCTTAGGTTTGGGTGTGTCATCTTGGGTTTTAGGTCTCTTGTCCCTTTTTTGCTTAGGTTTCCTTTCTAGTTTGGTAGAGGAATCACTAGGCTTACTCATTTTTATGGTATGATAGAGCTAGGGTTTTAAAATAACTAGGAAGTATAGTTTAAAACTTCAACCTCATAGGGTTCAAACTAAATTTCAATAGATTTCACTCTCCTACCCAAACCCTATTTGAGACAACTTCAATTCCTTTGCTAACAAAGAACAACAACCCTAAATTGCAAACCCTAGCTATCTAAAAAATTGTTAAACTACCCATTGCTGCAAAATCACTCATAAAAGAATAGAATTCAACTTACCCAAAAATATCAAAGGAATGAAGCATATCACCATTAATGCCTGGTAGAAATCTCATGCGAGTGAACTGACACTTAGCCGTTTGAGTTCAAATTTTGGCCATTGATATGTTTGTTTTAAAACACCATTGGTGGCTCTCCTTCATCTTCGTGCTTTCTTATTTTTCTTTTAGCGATGCCCTCCAGATGTTTCCATGTCATCTTTATTTTCCTTAGTCACCTTTTTTTTTGGAAGCCATCGTGCATCGCTACTTTGATCTATGCTCCTTTGGATGAATCTGTGATGTTTTAAGACCTGAAGATGAGGGGAATATTCCATCGAAGATGCTATCGCTCATCATTGATATATTCTTTAGACCTTCACTTGTATCTGCGATGGTTTAAGGTAGCATGCTAGGTAATAGACTTAATAGTCCATCACTCATCCTAGATGTTCTTTTTCCTTCACGTGTCCTATTAGCGATGTAAACAATATGCGTGATGAGATCTCAACCATTAGGTCTGGGTCCTTCTTTGACTATATTCATCGCCCATCACTCATTAATAATTCATGTTTCAATAGCTAGGTCACATTAACGATGGGAGAGAAGTGGCGATGGAGAAAGATTTGGCCATGTGTCCATGCTACAAGATCAAGGGCAATGGAGGCATCACCCTTAGTAGTACTTCAAACCAGTGATGGAGCATTAGGACAATAAAATTCATCGCTCATTGCTACTTTGAAAAAGATAAGCGAGCAACTATCCACGATGAGTGATGGAACAATAAATGCAAAAGGCCATAGTGTAATTGTGCATCACCAATTGAGGACTTAACATTTCTAAGCAATTAGCGATACAAAGGCAACCAGTGATAGCAAAAAAATCACTCACATCATGCATCTCTAATGTGAAACTCAAGGTTTAAAACCTATCCGCGATGAGCGATACAAAGGGAAAAGGTTCATCGCTCATCGCTAATTCAAGGAAAGCATTCATACAAAAATATGTGATGAGTGATATACTAAGTGGTAAGTGAGAACTTAAGTGAAGCAATTTAGCACATGCTCATATGTTGTTTTAAAAAGGGGGACCGACTAGGAGCAATGATGGATAGGAGCTTAAAAGACTTAATACCATATTTTGCAAAGGATGTAAAGGAAAAACATTTCAAACCTTTAACTTTATAAAATATTTGGAACCCCAAACCAAAGTAACATAAAAATATTAGTTGACAAATAAACGGGGAACCCTAACTACAAGGGACCAGTCATTTCATGAACACAAAAGACTTAAGTTATTTTAATGTGACTGGAGACAGGTAATAGCAGGTAAAGAAAGGATTAGATCAAAGGACAAGGGTTTAGATAAGGAGACAATATGCTATGTAAAAATTCACACCTAGCATAAAACCCTAAACCCTAATTCCAATTCATATTAGACCAAAAAGCCACTCAAGTAAAGGCATTTTAGACTAGTGGAACATGAAAATTTGAAGGTTCCACCAGTGGCTCCAAATGGGGATGCATGTCTCTCATAGGTGTGGTGAGATTTCAGATCTCATGGTTGAAGCTGACCATGCACAAGGAAATCAAAAACCAAGGATCTGCCCAGACAAGGCAAGGAGACCAAACCCTATATACAAAATTTATAGGACTGTACAATGTACATAGAAAATAACATATTTCAAGATAAATATGGCTTCAAGAACCGTCCATGTACTAGTAGTTCAAGAAGTTCACATGTTAAGCTTTGGATAAAGTATGAATCTTCCCCATGCGTATTGGATATGAGATAAGGGCCTAACCATAGTGCCTATAATTTTCCATGCTTTCCCTTGTCTTGAGCTCTTGCATTCCACATCAATACCATACTCCCCACTTCAAATTTCCTAGGAGAAGCTTTCTTATCATATAAATGCTTGACCTACAACTGCATCTTTGCATTTTTTTCATGAGCTTCTCTTCTAGTTTCATCTAACTGTATAAGATTGTTAATCCTATGCTGTATTTCATCACAAATGTTCTTATCATACTCTTGCACAAACTTGTACATCTTTGGCAGATTGTTTTGAGGAATTCTTGCATCTAAGCCATAAACTAGACCAAATTATGAATCTCCAGTGGCTTTCTTGATAGTAACCCTGTCGGCCCAAAGTGAAAGCTTCAACTTTGAATCCTAGGCCTTCTTATTCTTCTCAATCACTCTCTTGATGATTTTCATTAAACTTTTGTTGCTAGATTCAGCCTAACCATTCCTTTGAGGATGGTAAGGGGAAGAATAGGAAATTTTTATTCCATGTTTGTCACAAAAATCCTTGAACTCATTAGACCTGAAACACATGGCATTATCTGAGATAATCTTCTCTAGGACTCCAATCCCGATTAAAATGTTGCTCATCAGGAAATCAATAGCCACTTTACTTGTCCTTCTTTGTGGGGATTGCTTCCTCCCACTTTGTAAAATAGTCCATTTCAACAAGGATCCATGAGTGCCCCCCACTCGACTTTTTTGATATTTCACCAATGAATTCTATACCCCATTGTTGGAAAGGGGTTTGAACTAAAATAGGTCTGAGTGGTAGATTCCATGAAAACTTTAGCTTCCCTACAAATCTTTGGAAAGCATCACAAGTTTTAACAAAATTGTAGGCATCTTTAATGACTATAGGCCACCAAAATCCTACCCTCAAAATTTTATGAGCAGTCCTTTTAGCCATGTAGTGTCCACCACACACTCCATTGTGCATTTATTGTAAAAGTTCCAACGCCTCCTCATCATCAAAAAACTTTAGCAATACACCATCTGGGCTTCTCCACCAAAGATAATTATCAATGATGACATACTTAATGGCATGTAACTTCAAATTTATTCTCTCATTGTCAGCGATATCTTCTAAACTTTGCATAGTTAAATCAAATATCGAACAATTCTCCTGTACCAACCTCAAGTCTGCATATCTTAGATAGGTGCAATATCAACACACTTTACTTGGTTTATCTAGTTAGCCTCCAATTTGGTTTCAACCATTAGCTTAGCTAGACCTTGTCCTCTTACCAACTTGGTAATTTGAACATCAATGTTGAATTCTTGGATTCTGTTGATCCACCCACACCTTTTGCCTGTAGTCTCTTATTGAGTGAAAATATCCTTCACTATAGGACTTGGCCCAAAAGCTATGATTGTAGCTCCCATCATATATATTCTAAAATTATTTATAGCCTTGACCAAAGCATAGGCCTACTTCTCAGTCATGTCATAGTTAAGTTTTGTAGCCTACAAAGACTTACTAAAGAATGCAATATGTTGTTCGAAGCCCTCATCATTTTTCTGCAGCAATACAACAATAATAGTATTGAAAGAAGCAAAAGAGAAAATATGCATAGGCTTGAATTTTTTTGGAGATTTTAGCACTAAAGCCTCTTTGATGGCCTACTTTATGCTTTTGAATGTCTGACTAGGCTCCTCACCCCAAACCACTTTCTCTCCTTTCTTCAACATCTTGGAAATAGGCCTTGTAATATCAACAAAGTTAGTTACAAATCTTCTTAAGAAATTAATTTGACCAAAAAATGATTGGATACCTTTAACACTTTTTGGTTGTGGAATTTTGTCTATCGCAACTACTCTCTCAGGATCAATCCTTATTCCATCTTTAGACACAATGTGGCCCAGTAGCTTACCTTCTTTTACTCTAAAAACACATTTCTTAGGATTCAATGAAATTCCATATTCTAGTGCTTTTTTGAGCACTTTCTCTAGATGCATACAATGATCTTCTTCCTTTTTGTTGTATGTAGTCAGGTCATCTTGATACACAGCTAAAAATATGTCTATGAAATCAGAAAACACCACGTCTATGGCTCTCTGGAAGGTAACCCCTACATTTGTCAATCCAAATGGCATTCTAACATAGACATAAGTGCCCCATGGAGTTGTGAAAGTTGTTTTACATTGCTCAGACTCTTTGAATACCACTTGATTGTAGCCCGAGAAACCATCCATCATGGAGAAAAACTCACAGGCAGTCACCTTTTGTAACATGGCTTCCATGTTTGGCAAAGGATAATTATCCTTCAATAATGACACATTCAAATTTCTAAAGTCAACACAAAGCTTGATGTCACCGTTCTTCTTTCTGACTGGGACAAGATATGAAACCCAAGTAGAATACCTAATAGGCTTAATAATCCCAACATCCCTCAACTTTACAAGTTCTTCCTACATCTTAGGTTGCAAAGTGGGATTAATTAGCATCTACTTTTTCCTGAAGGGCTTAGCATCTGGCTTCAAAGGTATTTCATGCTGAGATAACTCTTCTCTATAAGCCTTCATATCATTATAAGACCATGTAAACAAATGTCTATACTTTCTTAACAATGCAATCAACATTGTCTTGACTTGGGGTTTCATCTTCTTCCCAATGTAAACCTTCTTTAGAGCATTCATTGTGCCAAGGTTTACTTCTTCCAAGTCTTCTTTGTGTGTGGATGTTTGCTTTGCATTACTCCTATCAGGGCCATCAAAAACCCTTTCCAATGCAACCAACCCTTTGGGAATCTTATTGGTTTTCAATTGAATAATCTCATTCCAAAATACTATTTCCTTACCATCCACTTCTTCCACAAAGGCTCCAAAATCTATTTCTTGAACTTCATATTCATCTATGCACTGTAAGAATCTCAAGATATCTTCATCATCATTAAACACTTGCCAGTTCTTTATGTTGTATGGGATTGAAGGTCTAACCTGCACCTCAACCTTTGAAATACTAGCAAAAGTAATATCATTTGGAAGGAGAGAAATGTTAGCAAGTAAATCCACCACTGTTATTGCTCCTATCCAATCAATCAATGCCAAATGCATCAAACTATTCTATAGAATCCAATACAACATTTATATACTATCTTAGTCTAGTATTCTTTGATGCATGTTTTCCTCTAACTTGAAAAACCACAAGTTTTGAGTCTCCAATGACTCCTAACTTCTTAATACCATGTTTCTCGGCTAATTTTAACCCAAGCAGTAAGGCTTCATACTTAGCTGCATTGTTTGTACAAGCAAACAATAATTGGAATGAAAACTTGAAGGTCCTGCACTAGCTCCTTCCTTTGAACAAGCTCCATCAAAACACATATTCTAGAGATCATCATTGTTAGCTTGTTGTGTCACTTCTTTTTCCAGGGGTAAAGGTTGTTTTTCTTCCTCTTCTTGTAATTCTTCAATTATGAATTTATCCATGCTAGTGTTCACAAAATGGATTCTATCTGCTTCTTCCATAAATTCAATTATGTGTGGAGCTCTTGGTTCTCTCACAAGTTTGATATATTTTCCATCAATAGGAAAAGTAGCAAAGGACATGTCACACTACATGCTTCCTCCCATGGAAGCACTCCACTTTCTTGACAATAGCATACCATAGTTTTGTGGGATGTCCACCACAACTATACTCATCACAAAATCCTTCTCTGGAAAAGCAAACAACTTGTATGGAACATCTTTAATGACTCCAATGACTAGGATTTCCCTTGAGTCCATGGAATAACACTTTCCATAGGCACTATTGATCTTCAATTCCATTTCTTCCATGGAATTTACTGGCATGATGTTAGATGATGCTCTTGAATCAATCATGCAATTATTTAGGAGCTTACCATCAATAATCAAAGACATATAAAATGGATTGATGTTGCTTGAGTAAGTAGTGATGGTGCTATCCAAATAAATTTGAGGGTTCTCCTTAATGCGTCCCTCCATTGTATCATCACTTACTTTATTTCCACTCACTTCGGTTTGAGTACTCACCTTCTTGTCTTCGCAAGCCTTAGTGGAACCATTGGTAAGGGCCACTGACTTCTATTTATGTTCATCAATTCTCATCATCTCCATCAATAGAATAGTCACCTTTACTTGAGATAATAGCTGAAACATATCAATTGGATTATACTTGGGCAACTCATAAGGAACCACACTTTGTTCTTTAACTTGAACCCCTTGTTGCTCCACTTTATTTTTAGTTTCTTTCTTATCATGTTTCTTTTCTTGATCAAATCCTCACTTCTAAGTCTTGACTTTGACAACTGAAACAACAACCTCATCAGGCTTCTTGGCTGCACTATCCTTTTTGGCAAAAATCTAAGGTCCTTTGCTTTCCTTAGTTTTGACCTCTCATTTCTTAAACTTGGCCAATTCTTCTATCTTAGCCCCTTATTTCTTTGCACTCTACTCTTTCATGAACATACTACCAGACTTACCTTGATCATAGTTAACAACTCTGCTTCTCAAGTTACGAGTATTCTTGGCTTACTCAACCAATTTCATGTTCATCTACTTATACTCATCATCAAAAGGTCTTCTCAAGGATATATCCATCTTCTATCTCCATAGCACACATATTATCCTCAATATTTTCATCTTCATCAAGGAAAATTTTCTGATGGTATGAGTCTGAGTTTTGTCTTTGATAGTCAACATCAAATTCTTGTAATTCTTCCTCTGAGGAGCATTCCTCATCAGAAAAATATGATCTATGTATAAGCACATTCAATTCAACATCATTTTCTTCCATTGGCTCATAATCATCTGATTGAGCTTATTCTTCTTCAAACTGCCTTGCCACTGAACATGTTCAAGAAGCATGTGGAAATTGACAAAAAACACACCACGGTGTCTCATCAGCAAAATTGACTGAATTTTTCTACAAAGGATCAGGAGGAACTTTGTTTTGTGCATTTTTCTGATTGTTGGGAATTGGCTTCCCATTGTGCTAATCAACATTATATGGATGGTCTTGCAACCAAGGAGGCCTATTATTCTTTTGGAAATTTTGATTTTCATTGGAAATATCCTTTTCTTGCCTTGCAAGTCTATAACTGATATCCTTCATGGAGCTTGCAACATTATCAATATTTTCTTCAAGTGAAGATCCCTTTCCTCCATAGTGTTTGTCTTCTTTCTTGGGGTTCTTCAAGATTTTCACATAATCTCTTCTCCAAGCTTTACTAGTGGTTTGATTGATATTTTCAATGTGGATTTCCATCTTAAAATCCTCTCTTAAGGTTTGAGGATCCTTGTCTAGCAAGCAATAACTCATTTTTGCATCAAATGCATTACAATTGTTCACTAAGCATACACTATCATTTAGTCTCAAATGAGGAGGTAATCTATTCATGGCCTTCTGAAACCTTACATTAAAGTCAACAACTTCTTCATTTGAGCCTTTAGAAATATTATTGAACTGATTTAGAAGGAACCTTGAATCAATCTTGTCACCGTATTGTTCTCTAAATAGCCTCTTATATTCTTCCCAAGAACTAATAATTTTAGCTGGTAGACCTCTATACCATTCTTTGGAATCCTTAGTAAGTGACTGCATGAAAATTTTCATCATCACATCTTCATCCCTTACCTTAAAGTCATCCATTACATTTTCAAATTCCTTTAAGTGGTCTTCACCAATTATTGCATTGTTGCCAATTTTTTTAAACAAGGTTGGCCTGATATCTTCAGGGAATTGGTTTAGATAACCAAGAATTCTAGTAAAACACAACTGCCGATACCTTTCTACTTGCATTGGTCTCCTAGTGAATTGATCTCTATGATTATTTATAGGTTCATTATCTTCTTGATCACCAAATTGATTATTACCTTTTCCATTTCCATCCCCACCATTACCACCACCTCCATTTTTCTTTCCATCTCCATCTTTAGAATAGGTATTCTTATTCTTATGATTTCCTCCACCACTAATACCCTAATCTCCACCACCACTTCCACTAGGAGTGTGTCCATCTAATTTATTCTTATGTGGATTAGGATTATAATGTCCAGCGCTTGAGGTTATTGGATCTGGTATAGAGATCTTGAGGAATGAAATTTTCCTTGCTAATTCGACATTTGCAGCCTCAATTTTAGTTTTCTTCAACTCTTGCTACAATTGGTCATTGGTTAGTTGTAGTCTTAATATCTCAGGATCAAGAGGTGCATTATATGGAATAGAATTGGTTTTAGCATCTTTGGTGGATGTATTGTTGGCTAAAGTGTTTGTGTTTGTGTTTGTGTTAGTATTTATATTTGTGGTTGGAATGGTCTTCTTGGGCTGGCTTATAGGCTTCTTTCCATGATATACGAGCTTCCTAATAGCAGCAAAAGGATCAATGACTTTAGTTGTTGTAATAGAGGTAGTGTAAGTGCTTGTAGTAGAGGTTCTCATGGGAATGGTCACCTTAGGAGGATTAGGGGTTGTCTTAGCAGAAGATTTGGGAAGAGCTTCAGGGATTGGTTCTTCCTTCAATGCTTCTTTCATCCTATCAATTCTTCTCCTCTAGGAATCTCTTTCTAACACTTTTTCCCTTACTCTCTCCTCTCTTTCTTTCAGTATTTTCTCTTCCAACTCCCTTTCTTTCCTCTCCTCCAACTCCTTGAGTTTGAGTTCTTCTTCTTCTAAGGCTTGCATATCCTTATCTATATCATCTTCATCTTTTAGGATATCACCAGAATCACTTGGCTCAGAACTATAAAATGTAAGATTAGTTAGTTCTCTCTTAGGAGAATGGTGTGAGGTTGTACTATGGGATCTACCCCTTGGTTTAAAATTACCATCATTAAAAAAATATTTATCCCCAAGAGTGATCCATTTGCCTTGAAGTTTATTATCCTTTTCCCAGAACTCCCACCTTTCTTCTTCTTGTGAAATCTCATGATGTCCCTCAAGAACTTCATCAGTGGGTAAACCTCCCTCATGGGGGTTAGGCATATCAAATTCAAATGCTTCTTCATGTACATTTTTATAATGAGCATCTGCATCTAAATTAGAAGGTTTACTAACAAGATGTTCAGTGGACTTACCCACTTCATCATTCTTCTTTATCTAGGATCCATTCTTGTTTTTGGGCAGCTTGGATTCCAGCTTCTTCTCAAGATTCTTCTTCATTCTACTTTTGGTTCCATGCATGGCTTGAGACTTCTCTTCATAGTTCTTCTTCTCACTTTCTTCTTGGAATTCTAGCATTGCACTTGCACAAGAGACTTCAAATTCGCCACCCAAAATGTTGGGAAATAGAAATTGATTATACTTTGGAGATGCACTTACAATCTTAGAGAAGACTTTGAACATAACCCAATATGAAATAGAAAATGAGACCAAAAATTTATGCATAAAACTAGACTTGACCTTATTGATGATAATTTGAACAAATTATTCCCCAAACAGTGAAGAACAATAAAATGGTTGGATCTAATAGTACTAGATCTAACCTACAGACATTAGACTAGCATTGTTCCCATAAGAATCACCAATCTGTTGGTTATTTTTTAAGAACCAAACTTAATCTCAACCATCATCTATGAATCTACCACAATTCAATAGTCAACAATGGTGAGGATTGGCCAACAAATAGGTAGAAGCTTGTTAGACATTACCTCTACACTTCAGGCTCTGAAAGACCCAGGAGGGTGATCCTTACAACATTTTAAATGATACTCTTGCGCCAAATTACCACAAACATTATGATTAATAGATACATTCCTATAGATTGCAAGTTAGACATAATCCTTTAAGAATTTGGCTGATTCTCAAATAAATTACCATCTAAGGAAAGGAATGGGTGGTTCTCATAAAAATTCACTACAATTATAGGTGTATGTAATTGGTTTTCATTAAGATTGTGTTCTTTGACAGGAAAGACTGACTCAATTTCATCAAAGATGACCAAATTAATAGATCAGTGCTTTATCCATGGGTGACAAATTCAAATTTGCAACAAACCATAATATATCAGTAATTAAACTTAGCATTTATAGACTATTATGCTATTACTTTGCAATAACACAACTTAAGATCTCCTAGAACAAAAAATACTTATTAATCCTTACACTTCATCACACAAAATTGTGATCTTATCAAAGCATTTAATTAATTATTTAAATTAAAGCAGAGATAACACCATACAGTCAACCAAAATGATTGAATACAAATAAAATATCCTTGATCATTTTATACATAATTCATATGACATAATATACAGGAGATAAATTTCTTTAGAATTTTTAATTCTCATTCATATGCGATTACTATTGTAAAACTATTATGCCTATTACAAACTAGATTTCATACCTAAGACTCAATATTATTCTATTCCTTTGTGCTTGTAATAAAAAATATCAGTACACGAGTTCAAAACCTTCTCCAACCAAAGACCCATGCAATTGGCCTTGAATTTCCATTTATAGAAACATGGGAGCAACAAGCTTCAGGCCAAATTAAACTTATAGTCACATTTTGCATTTGAAATTCATTTGCATTCGAATTTCAAAACCCCCCAAGTGGTTATATTTTTATTTTCCATGAGGGCGAAAGAATATAAGGCAAAAAAATCTTTCCATTTGTTGAAGAAGATTTTCCCACCTTCCAAAAGGCATCTTTCATCATTGTAGTTACTCCAAAGCATCTTCTCCACGAGATAAAAATGTCTTCCACGTGCACATCCAATTAGTAGAAACTTTAAAACAAGAAAGCAATTAAAAAGAGAGAAGCAGACCCATCCACATCACCAAATTTTTGATCAATCTTCATCACTGGGAGGAGATAACATTTTGCAATGCTTCATCAAAAGATTAATCTATAAATTTTTCAAGCCATGTGTTAAAATCCTCCTCAGCTGGCCACTTCATATCCAACAATTTTTGTACTTTTGTATTATACTGGTTATATCTTGCATCAATTAGTATCTGGGCCTCTTTGACAAAAGTATCCATTCTCACCTTTATCCCTGTCATGTCATCAATAGTTGTATTTAGCATAGTGAAATCAGTAAGGATGATAGCTTCTTTAAAATGTGGGAACATACCTCCCAACTCTTCTTTTTTAGGTATCAAACTCTTTCAACCCTTTTTCATCCAAAATATTTGGCATACCACTCATTTCCATGTCTCTAAACATTTTTAACTTATTCTATAACTGCATGCCCAACTTTCCAAGGAATGCTATGATTTCACTTAACAAATAAATAACTTTTAACAAAACAAGAATATTTGTGGGAGCCTCAGGGTATTCCTGCATATGAGGCATCATTTCCTCAAGTGCAACTACCCTGGTACTCCATTTTCTCCATTCATTTTGGAATGCATATTGAACCTTCACATACTATTGGTGGTTTGCTTCATGAATGCTCTTGTATACACCCCACATAGTATCAACCTTATTCACCAATTTTGTAACTCTATGTTTTAACACATCATCAAAGATACTATCTGCCACCTTGGCTATCTCCTCAGCTTTCTTGACATTATCTTTCTCTATTTGCAGCTCATTATTCAAGCTCTGAATCCTCAATGCCGAGGTTTCTCTATCTTGTGCTAACAATTATGAAGAGGATGAGGATGAATACAATGCTCTTATTGATTGACTAGCTTGAGTTGTGGCCCTCAATTTGTTACACTCATCCAAAACCACATTGTAATCATTTAATAGTGCATCATATTTCTTTTGTGAAATTTGTGCAGTGTCAACACTAAGCATGGTAGCGTGCACAACCAGTTTTGCAGCTTCAACAAGGGTTATATCTATGGCCCTCTTCACCACCACCGATCCAATGACTTCTTTCTCTACCTCTTCCTACCGAGAAGGGTCCACACCAGCTCTAACTTGCTCGATCCTCTCTTTTATGTCTTTACTTCTCTATTGGATGATGAATTCCTTAAAATCTTTAGTTCACATGAAGGCATCATCCACAAGAAATTCATCGTTCATCGCCAATTCAATGCAAGCATTCATAAAACAATCCACGATGAGAGATACACTAAGCAATAAGCAAAAACTTAAGTGAAGCAATTTAGCACATGCTCATATGTTGTTTTAAAAAGGGGGGCCAACTAGGAGCAGTGATTGATAGGAGCTTAAAAGACTTAAGATCACATTTTGCAAATGATGTAAAGGCCAAACATTTCAAACCTTTAACTTTATAAAATATTTGGAACCCCAAACCAAAGTAGCATGAAAATATTAGGTGACGGGTAAATGAGGAACCCTAACCACAAGGGACAGATCATTTCATGAACCCAAAAGAATTAAGTTATTTTAATATGACTGGAGACAAGCAATAGCAAGTCAATAAAGGATTAGATCAAAGGACAAGGGTTTAGACAAGGAGACAATATGCTAAGTAAAATCTCACAACTAGCATAAAACCCTAAACCCTACTTCCAATTCATATCAGACCAAAAATCCACTCAAGTAAAGGCATTTTAGACCAGTGGAACATAAAAATTTGAAGGTTCCACCAACTAAGGCCTTCTACATTTTTAGAATTTTTTTTAAACTTTGGTTCGTGTTGATTGTTCTGGCTAACACAAATATGTGTGGGGATAGGATCAAGCTTGAGCCTATTTCTTATGACAAATGGAGGTCTAAGCCAAAGGTTTGGAGGATTTTGGAGAAAGGGAATTTCATGCCATATATGGAAAGGCTTCATGATTTTGACCATGAAGCCTCTGATTAGTTTGCTCGAAGCTAGCATAATAGGTTTTGGAAGGTGAATGGGGCTGAATTCCCCATTAATGAAGACCTCATAGCTCATGTAATGGGTCTACTGACTAAGGAGCACAAGTTTCATAAGGAAAGGAAGGGCAATGAGGATGTGATGGACCAATTTTTCAAGGCAGATGAAAAGGATGACCTAGTTAAACTTCCATCTTGGGGGTATGATATGCTTTCCTTTAAATGCATTTGGGTAGAAGTGGTTGAAGTTATTATGAGGTATGTCATCCTTGATGGACATTGAAATCTACAATTTTAGGGTATCATTTTACCCTTCTCAATCATTTCAGGCATAACTTGTAAGTTTCCTTTCCGTTTTTCCTCCTAACTTCTATGGAGGTTTCTATTTATGCTCATCTTAAAATCATTGTACCTCGATTCTTCACAAGGGGCTTATCTTGTTCATCATGGAGCATGTTAAGGCTAATACCTCGGCCAAGGTTGTCATGGGTAAAGATAAGGTCACTTTATTTGATTCTCCAACTTTTGGTTTGGATACGAAGGGTGCTAGGGATGAGGAATAGAAAGGGGAAGACAAGAATAGGGATGTGGTTGAGATTTTTTCCTCTCCTTCAAAATCTCCCAATAAGAAGCGAAAGAGGGGGACTGGAAAAGATGATTCCCACCAAAAAGTTGAAGAATCAGGGATCGGATATTGGCGGGTCTGAGTCTAGTGAGGAAGAAGGTGCACAGTTGAAAGGTGGGCAATGAAGGTGGGTTAACAACAATAAATCTAAGTTGTAGAGGTCAAATTCTAGTGGTTCTGAGAAGGGACCCACTTGCAACAAGTGAAGGATCAAATAAAAAATGCTAGTAGAAATGCTTCCTTGGATGTGGAAGACTCTCCTTCCTAGCAACTCTCTCATCAAGATGTTCTGGTTGGAAAAGGTAGTTACAAAGATGTGGACATGGTGGTAAAGGAAATAAAACCTAGAAAGACTAAGTGTGCAGCTAACTTCCATCCTCTCTTAGAGGAATTTTCCTACCTGGATGAGATTAATACCTCATTGGAGCTTCTTGACATGGCCAAAAATGGGGCTACCTACAACTTTAAATTAGCTAAAGGGGTGATGAAATAATTCAATAAGATGAATATAAAGATCATGAGTCTTAAGGAGAACTATGTTAATTAGCCCAAAGGTGCAACCTTGAACTTGCTCATTGAGAGACTGGTTGATTTGGAAAGCTCATTTTCTGACTTCAAATCAAAATGTGAGAGTTATATTTAAAATATGGATCGTAAAGTTAAGGAAATCCATGTGGACATCCATAAGATTATGCAGATTAGTCATATGTCTATAAAAAAAAAGCGGGCTCCCTCAAGGTTTTGATGGATAAAATCAACCAACTTAGGGAGGATCAAATTTACTTTGTCGAATTGCATAAGGACCTTTCTACCAAGGAAAAGAGTAAGAAGATTGCCAAGGACGAGGTTAGGGGTCCAACCACAAGGACTAGGGGTAGTTTGAGGAAAAAAATTGAAGAAGAGAAAAAATAATTATTGCCAATGGTTAACTTGCATTATAACCAAGAGCTCGAGGTGACAAACACCTTGAAAAATCTAAAATAGTTCCTCTATGGCTTGATTGTATTTTTTCTTCTTTGAGTTGCTTTGCTATTTTTTGGTTGTTGTTTGCCTACTATTTTAACTGTTTCATGTTTCGTATCAACAACATTTTGATGTGATTCTATGTAAAGGGTTTTGAGTCCCTTTAAAACCTATTTCCCCCTATTAATCAAAACAAGTCATTTAAATAAATTTAATCTAATGAACAATGACAAGAACTGTTTCACAAATCATATTTGAGCATTTAAATAAAATATTTCTAAACCACCATAAATGTAAATAGAAATTCACACATTTACTATTAACAATGATGCAATATTCTAAGGAAATAAACAAGATATAAGATATTTATATTTTATCAAACCAAAACATCGTCAAGCATGTGCAGATTTGAGACAAAATCTTACTTAATTCTTGAATAACTCATAAGATTTCATTAATTTGTCAACTCATATTAAGATGAAACAATAATACCATTACTAATGAGCCAAATTGAGATGCATGCAAAAACGGGTGTAATCTTTTGATTAATCAAAATTTTAGATCTCCACAAAGTCAGTAGGCAAATGTACGTGGGAGTGTATAAGTCTGCTTACAAAAATTACATCAAAATTGGATCCTTAGAAATGATCCAAAATCAAAATTATATAGAGATAGAAGTTCCTAAAATAATGGATTTGACAAAAAGCTAATTGGAACTAACTCCAGCACTCTAGTTCTAATAAAAAAGCTAATTAAAAAGAAAAACTGGGCACCCCAATTTGAGTATCGGTTTAACTAAACTAAACTTAGGAAATAAAAAGAAAATGAAACAAAACTAAAAAACTAATTGAAGTGACTCCTAGTTAACCAAAATTCCAACGCCAACTTTTATTTTGCATCCGGTCATGGGATTTTTTTGCAACTGTTTATTAAAAGCATATAAAAAACATAGTAGTAGTAGCATCTTGTCCTCATCTATTTCGGGAGGCTATTAATGAATGCTGGCACCACTTCATTCATCTTCTCCATAGCTAGTCCCTTATGGTACTGGATCTTTATTCTTTGATCAATCACTAATTTTTCTATCTACTATTGTATATTTTTGAAGGTATCTAATTCTTCCTGAAGAGAATGGAGTTTAGCCTTCTTATTCATCATCTTATCAATAGACGTCTGTGTCACCTATCCCTACATTTGACTCTGTAGCTCCTCAACCATTTTTCTATGATCTCTTACCAACATAGGCATATCTCAAAATGTGCAATTTAAGCCTTCAATGGCTTGGTGATGTTGTTCATTTCTTACTTAGCATGACCCCTATCTTTATTCAACTTAGTTTTTCACTTATTCAAAATTCTTACTCGGAACTCGACTGTTCTTATCCATTCTAGGAGTTTATCTTGGTCATCTTCTTCAATTACAACAACCTTTAAGAGTTCCTCCATTGAGGTTTCATTTATTTGATGCAAATTTGAGATGTAATCTTCCCAAACCAATAATTCCTCATCAATTTTTAGCTCAATTTTTTGAGATGCATTGTCTTCATCACTAATTGAGTGATAAGACTTTATTAATTCCTTTAACATTTTATCTGCTAAAGTCAAAAATCTTCTTTATATTGGTGCATTGTCGGTATCCAACCATCTGGATTAGAATATCTAACGTTACCTTTAGAGAAACCTGCAACACGGACTTAGGATCTACAACATCAACTGGTCCAATCAAACTATTAATACACGATGTTAGTTGAGCTACCCAAGCCTTTAATTATTCTTTTGTATTTTTGTCCTTCTGCATCCTCTTCAAAATTGTAGAAATGAACATTTGGAGAGAATCTTGCTCTCCTTCTTTGGTTTGGAATCACATATTGACTTGATGAATTTGGTAGTCTTCTAGCCTTATTTCAGATTCAAACTAATCGACTAGTGGTACAACTATCTTTGTTGTTCTATTGCCATGTTTGTCCACTATAATGGTTGATATTATTTGGTCTCTTTTCCTTTTGTGAATCGAAGATCAGAAAGCTTCTAATAAGATACTCAAGCTTTGATCCAAGATTTCCACATATGTTAGTTTTCATATTTAAATAGTATGATTTAACCATACAGGCATAGTTGTGGACATTTCTCTCTGAGGAGAAGAGATGACATTTGTATTATGGGAACTTTCAATGTCATCTTCTTGTTCGACTTCACATTGCCTAGTTTCTTGTGTAACCTCTTATTATTCTTGAATTATCTTTTCATGTACTTCTTCCTCTTCATGAAGCTGCTCTTCATGAACCTCTTTGGTTTGGCCTACTTCTTGCTCTATATGTTCTTCTTGCACATTTTCTTCAGCAAGCACCTCTTCAACACAAGTTTCTTCTACATGAACTTCTTCTGTATGTACTTCCTCAACAAGAACCTCCTCTTTAGTAGGGGGTTCCCATTGTGCTTGCTCTTCTCTTGGAGGTTTAGTTTCTATTTCATCCTCCTCTCACATCACTTCTTCTTTAGTAGCCTTTGGAATCTCTTCCTCTCTTACTAATGTTTCTCCTTTTGGTAGAGGAGGGGGAGATGATGGTGGAGATGAATGTGGAGACCATGGTGGAGATGGAGGTTTATCATTTGGAGAGGGTGAACTATGGTGTGGTGATGGAGGAGGTGAGGGAAATGGTGATTCATGATGAGGAGTAGAGGAATAAGTTTGTTAGGCTTCCCTCTGGGCAACCCTCTCTCTGATTGCTTCTCTGGTTTGTTTCTTTCTCACTAGAGTATCTATTGCAAGTATGAAGGTGTTGTCATTGATGTCAACATGAAGCCTACTACTTCGTATTGTCATTAATTTCAACTATGTGTTAAGGAAGTTGTTTCATGATGAAGATGTCGAGGATATTGAAAAAAATGTGAAAAAAAGGAAAACAGGTTGTTGTAGGTTGTGCATGTGTAGTTGAGATATTGAGGAAGTGTTGTGAGTACATGGAGCTATATTTTTGTGGTAGTGTCTGAAGATGAGTTGGAGTCAAGTAATGAGCTTAGATGATGTCTCTAGTACTTGGTTTCCAAGTTCTTTCGAGAAAAAATTGTAAACAAAGAAAACAATATTGTGTAAGTGTTCAGAATGTGCTCCAAATTGTGCTCCACATTTCTTCTGTGTTTATGCTATGCTTGTGCGGACCTGATATGTTGTTTGAGGTTGTTAGAGGTTGCTATATTTAGAATTTTGGTTTATGGATCATTGGTCAGAGGAATTTATGTTCACCAGTATGTGAACTGGTTTTATAGTGTTGTATAGAGGTGTTTTGGAGAAATGTATTTGCTCCACATTTCTCTATAGTTGATTTTCAAGACTTGTGGATTTAAAGAATAGTTAATGGTGTTGTTCTATTACTTATGTCAAGAGGATTTGTGATTAGGTGTATCAAAAGTCTCGGAAGCATGTACTTAATGTTTAATGTGTTTTCACAGGTAACGACCGACTTAGTGTCTACACTACATTTGAAAATGTTCAAGTATTAATGGAAGCATAGCGTGGCATGTGAGATTTAATTTTGAGTCTCAATTAAGTGTTGTTCTGGTCCCCTTTCATTCCTATCCACCGTGGGTATGCTTAGGTTACGACCTAATTTGAATTGGTAAGTATAATAGATAGTTGCTAACCTTGGAGAAGGTGTTTGAGGTTGAGATTGATATAAATAAGTGTGGAGTTTTTGTGAGATGAAAGAGAGAAGTAAGATAGATGTGAGATCAATGCGAGTGATGTGTGATGTGAATTTGAGCCGAGCAGTGGGAACTTCAAAGTGTTGGACTTTTAAATGCAGTGAGCTGAAGGCGTGCACAATATTTCAAATAAGGCTACAAAAGTATTGGAGCATTTGTGGTGGATTTCATGTTGCATTGAGAAGTTGTTCTTTGTGTAACATTTATCTTCTATCTTCTTGTGTTCTTTCTGTGCTAGTGAGCCTTTTTGGACAGTGTGTCCTATTCTGGCAGTGAGCCTTTGTACCAGTTTTTCAATTACTTATATTGTGAGCTAATCCTCACTGTGGTTTTTCCATCATTGGATTTTCAACATAAATCTGGTGTTCTCTTGTGTGTGGTGTTGTTATTTCAGTTCTTGTTATATGCATTTCATGATGAATCACATCAATAGAGTAAGGGTTTAATGAATGGATGTGGATATGATTACTTTTGAGGGTTTTGATGTTTTAATTTTCTATAATTGATTCCCCCCTCTCAATTTTCTTGTTCATTCAATAATTAGTATTAGAGCAAGGTTCCTTGGAGAAGAGCTTAACCACTTAAGGTAGATCTAGGATGGCGAAGCAAATTGATTTCCCTAGATTTGATGGAGTAGAATATGTAGTATGGAAGACAAATATGGAAGGATATCTGTCTGTGCATGGATTTGAAATTGAAAAATCAATAAAAAATAGTATACTCCACCTGCAAATGGTTTGAGCACAAGCGGTGAGATCAAGGCACATGAGGTAAATGCTAAAGCAAAATTTATTTTGACAAACAGTCTTTCAAATTCTAATTTGGTTAAAGTTATGAATCTTAAGACTGCTAAAGAAGTTTGGGATAAGCTTGAAAGTATTTATGAAGGAGATGAAAAGGTCAAACAAGAAAAGCTATAGAATATAAAGGCATAATTTGTGTAACATTCTCAACTAGATTTCTACCATTAAACCAAAAATTGACATTATGAATATTAATATTTATGACACAAATTACATAGCTAATTCCATTTAGCACTTTTATGTTCATAAATCACCAATAAATCTAAAATAAAAGAATATTCATTTCCAAATGTCAATAGATACATAAAATTTTGACTTGGCATTCAATGCCTTAAGTCAATTCCCAATTATATAATTTTCTTTATATTACATTGATATATTCCTTTTCGTCAATGATACAATTACATATAAATTTTTGATATGATTCCTTATGATAGATCACCTCCAATGGTGGACGAGAACATGATTGTGGTTCTTTTCCACCTGACTACGAAGCATTGCTTCTTTGGAATTGTTCAATTAGTTGAAGAATACCCGACCTGATGAGGGTGCAACCCGAGACACAGAAAATCACACAAAAAAAAAACTAACAAATCTTATTATTTTCAAAGTATGAAATTCTTACATGCAGAGGATCTCCAATCCTCAAGTTTTGCAATACATGCAAATTACAGAAATTCCCCTATTTGCAACATACGATCTTCTTTCCCAAAAACTACCCACAAAAATCAGAAACTACCCCATAAATAGCCCAATTCTCCATTTGGAGCCAAAAACAACATTCTAATTATGCACAAACTTCCAGAAGCCCTAACTCAAGATCTAACCGTCGGATCTTCAATGATAATACCTTTTCGGAAAGGTCTTGCGAAAATGAAGTGTTGATAAGTGGAGCCTAAAGGCTAACCACTTTCATTTTCCACCAATTTTCGGGCCCATCCGGAGCCTTTAAGTCCCTCAAAATTAGCTCCGAAGATTTTGTAGGGCAAAAAGCAGAAACTGAAACTTGAATAACTTTTGAACCGGGAATGATCTTCGCCTGATTCTTTCACCAAAGTGTTTATTATTCTGTCCCGAAGCTTCCCTTAAACTTCTGTCTCCTCACGCCTTCAAAATCATACTTGCTAAAAATAGCAGTTGAGTAGAAAAAACAGAAAAGCAGTTCTGAAAGTTGGGAATTCTTCTTCGACGAAAAGGGTATCCAGAAATGCAAAAATATATACAAAACTCTAAATGAAAGTAAACATATTTTTGGGTGATGTAGGATTGCCCTTACACCACTGGATGCTCTTGCATCATGACCCTACACAAAACACTTAGCAAGAGATACAGTTTGCAAGGTGGAATCTGTGTGTGCTTAACTACATGCATTTCTATCTACTTTGTTAGAATATGAAAGTTCCATGTTAGGTAATCGAATACATCATAGAGAGGATAAATAACACAATCCGTTCCATATACATATATATATATAAATGATTGCAAATCTTGGCTAAGCTCATGCTGCATAAAATGCAACTTTGGTTAGATTTGGAAAAAACAAATCTACACTCTCTAGCACCCATTCCTAGAATAAAAACTTATCATATCAAAGGGGTATCCCTCCCTTTTAGACCATATACTAGCAAAATTCTCTCATGTGCTATAGTCTACCATTTAATTCATGTATCATTCCATTCCATTAATTTACCACAATAAGTCATTTAACCAGGTTTAACCATTCATTCATTCATCATAATCTCTCATTTATATATATTGAAAATCCATATTGTTTCATCACTACAATTCCTTTCTTTGCAATCAATTGTAACAATATTACTCAAAGATTAATCAAGATGAATCAAAAGGTATACCACATGTATGTGATCATGCATAAATAAAGTTTTTATGCGTGCACACATATATGCCTGTAAATGAACTTAGTTGGAAAAATATGTATACATTCTGAATAGGAAATACAAAACCATAATCAAAGAAGATAATCAACAACTTGATTTGATGCATTTTTCTAAGCATTTCAATGACATATAGTCTCTTTTGAAATCCAATTAAATATTCATTTCACAGACATTTGTCTACCATGATTGATCTATATTTAGCATAGTAACCTTTACCAGAGGATTATCATTTCGACATAAAAGAAAGAAAACCCTTCATTTGGTTTCAATTCAGATACTAAGTTTGTCTAATCTAATCAATCACGGTCATCTGATGTTCAATTTTGACATTATTATTACAATATTTTCACAAAGAACATCTCTTATAACAAAGTAAATATAATGCTCTATTTTGTTAAGATGGAATTTACACAAAAAGGGGGTAGTCGAAAGACTTGTTACTATGAAGTTGATAACATACCATTGTTACCTACAAAATATTTACTTATTTGAAGTGTCTAAGCCTCATTTCGGCCTTCATTATTTGATAACACCCCTCAAGAGATTACTTACAAAGAACATAAATGGGTTGTTTTCGGCCCTGGTTTTATCACTGGAAAGAATTGATAGTGAGATCAAATGTTCGCACACACACACACACACACACACACACACATATATATATATATATATATATATATATATATATATATATGTATATCTATAATACATGTTTTTACATACCCATGCATCATTCATTCACATGAAGAAACTAAGGATTATTTAAACCAATGGCTAGAGATGGTAGATTCTCATTTTCACAGGGAATGCTTAACTATCTATTATGCAAAGAATGTTAACATTGTTCAGCCAAGAAAACATAGAACAATGGCTTTGTTCTTCAAATAGCATTTCACAAAGTGGAATAAAATGTACACAACAAAGTAATAGAGATCAACTTAGCTTGACCATGTATTAGTATGGCTCACTATCATCACAACTTACCACCCAAGGGTGGTGATGATATAGGTGAACGATGCATATCGTTCACACTTGGCTTTTATCAAGCGTTGTGAACTACTCAACCTTCTAGGCTCAACACCCACACGGTGACATAAAGCAATATAGCCAATCACCAAAAGGGTGATGTGCATCCAAGCATCATTTTACAAAGTTTTGATAAAGATATATATGACATGGGTCAGGCCGTATGGCCTCGACCTATAGAAAAAAG
The DNA here is from genome assembly GCA_007115665.2 of Sequoiadendron giganteum. NCBI lineage: Eukaryota > Viridiplantae > Streptophyta > Pinopsida > Cupressales > Cupressaceae > Sequoiadendron > Sequoiadendron giganteum. The sequence continues at coordinate 117,184,321 of CM021110.1, forward strand.
GAGAGAACAGTTGAAACTCGTCATGGGTTCTTAGTTGATACCCATGCATGCAACATAGCAAAAAAAGCTTACTGTGGGGGCTTCAACCCCCATCAATCTGGAATGAAATGACACAAGTCAATAAACAGAGGCATTTCCCAAGCTAATAAACCATAAAAATGCATTCCATAGTCTCAGATAATGTATATGAAAGTTTGAAATTGCTTCAAGAAAAACACCAATGGGGATTCAAATTACCTCATTATCCTACTTTTTTGGTGCTTTTTTTTCCATGAGATTTTTACAACAACCTTCAGTTCCATTCTTTTTCCTTCTTCTTTCAATTTATTTCCTTGATTTTTCTTGCTAAAAGATCTCTCTTCTAAATTTGGTGGTAGTAGCCATTAATTTCCTATCGCGATGCTCTTACCTGGCTGCCCACTTCCTCCTCTCCTAGTGTTGACTGTAGATTTTTCTATATGAGAGGGGTCGGCCCCCTTACCCCATTCATTATGGGAGTTACAAATTACTAACCATGTTTTATTATTATTTTCAAGAGTATGAAATTAAATCCGCGATAAACATTTACATACATGCAGATATATATTTATATGTATTTGTATATATGTATATATATACATATACATGTGTGTGTATGTATTTACATACATTGTATAAACCCTCATAAGATAAATTTTCACATGTAAGTACTTGAACAAGATGTGTTTTTCAAACATACATGTACATTTTATTCATTCTATTTTATACATGTACAAATTTCAACACTTATTCTAGAGATCAGTTGATTGGTACACTAACTTCTTTTGAGATGAGAAAGTTTGGTTTAAAGAATGGTACAAAAGTGGAGACTGCTTTTAAGGTTGGAAAATTAGAAAATATTGAAGATTCAAATGAAGATTATCTTAATGATGTAGAAGCTAACTTTGTGAGAAGGATGAAAAAGGGCACCGATAAGTACAAAGGTAAACTACCTTTCAAATGTTTTAGCTGTGGAAATGTAGGTCATTGTACTTCTAGATGTTTGATCACAGTTGTGAACAATAATAGTAAGGAGAATAAAGGGAAGATGATTAAAAGAGCTTACTATGTTAGAGAAGATGCTACTATTTTTTATGATGAATTTGATTATGGAGATTTTGATGATAATAAATGCTTGTTCTTGGCTATAAAAGAAGAATCTAGATCTTCTAACTTTGAAAGATGTGTGGAGGAAAGTGTTTTGGAAAAGAAGGAGAAGGTACTTTGGTATTTTCTTTTCATGTTAAAGAAGATAAAAATTACTAGGTTGTTGACAATGGCTCTAATCACATGAACAGAGACAAAAGAAATTTTGTTAAACTTGAAAAGTATGATTGTGGATTGGTTAAATTTGGAGATGATTTAGGAGCTAATATTTTTGGAATAGGTTCAATCATTTTTGATGGAAAATATAATACTAATAATGTTTACTATGTTAAGGGTTAAGGCATAATCACTTGAGTGTTGGAAAAATGTGTAGCAAAGGATATATTCTTGTGTTTAAGGATGAAAGATGTGAGAAGAGAAAAGGGTATGAAATTGTGATTACTACTGGTAAGAGGAAAAATGGAAACATTTATCAACTTAAGGGTGCTGATGGTCATGGCTTTATGTCTTAGATTAATGAAAGTTGGCTATGGCATAGGAAGATGTTCTTGGATTTTGTTATGATGTTTTTGGAATTTGCAACACATAAGTGTTGATGGTGTTTTTATGCACTTCACAACACAGGTAATGCGTAGGTGCATCACCTCTCTTGAAAGACAATTTTCCACAATCAGATTGCAGAACACTATCCCAAGGTCTCTCGGATGTCAGGTCTTGACAATGCTTGGAATACTTCAGTTGTTTATGTGATTTTCTAGAATCACAAGGCGGCCTTACGTGGTTGAAGCTATAGGGGAATTGAGTCAACAAATGGAGTTCTAGAGGTCTGTAATTGATATGCTTTTCTGTAGGTTCAAACATTAGTCTTAGACTCCATTATTTCATTGGATTTGGCTTTATAATGTGCAACGAACCTTGGCACAAGTTGATTCTAAAAAAAAAGGAAAAAAGAAAGGGGGAGGAAGAAAGATGTTTCCTGGACCTGCAACTACCAATGAATAGTGATCATGGAGGTTCCTGCTGTGGATAGTTTCCTTAAACAGGATTTCACTTAACCAGAATTCTCACAATATCATGAAATCAGTGCTATCTTCTAGGGACTGCAGATGTCCATCATTCATTCATTATGGAAACATGAAAAAAGATAAAGTTTAATGAGAAGCAATGGAATCGAAGTCCAGACTAACTTTGCACAGTCATCTACCTTCAGCAAGTGACCAAAAGTATGGACAAAGAAAGCATACACATAGCAACTATCTCCAAAACCAGAGAAAACATACTAAATCTACCAAGTTTAAACTGAAGATGCTAGAACAACAAAATAACTTAAAGCAAAGCTATAACTAAAAGGGGGAGGAATCATGAAACATATTGAGAAACCCAGAAAATACACCAAAATTGACTGTATTTTCTATTTATAATTTCTTCAGCATGCCTTTACAACAACTCCACTCTCTTAAAATGAGAGGAGGAGATCCCTATTTATAGTTTTCAAAAAACAAAATGAGTGGCCAAGATTCGATTCTATTATGTGGCCAAGATTCATTTTACATTAGGGTTTCACCTACCCCCAAATATATCACATTTATAAATACTTTCTTGTCTCTTCCCTATTTTGTCATCTAGTGACAACACTGTAGCAAATTTGTCTTTAAGTGATTTGCCCTATGTTGTAGCTATTCTTCAAGGAACTATTCGTCGATGACTGGGTTGCCCTCTCACTTCTTCAACGTGGCATACTCCATGAAACTCAGGATCAGAGACTGAAGCTTATCTACCTCCACGATGTCAGATTTCAGGATTTGGTAACTCCATTCCTGGGAATTGCTGCCAAGCTTCTTCCAGTCTGCCTCATACTTAACATCATTCTCTTTGCAAGCTTCTGATTGCACGAAGGCTTGGGCCACAAAACACATGAACTCGGTGGTGATTTTGGCGGACATCCCCTCTTCCATAATCTTCAAAAAGTGGGGCTTGATGTTCTCGGGATTGATCTCGACTGCGGGCACCTCATACGCTGTCATCAGTTTGAGATACTGAGTACACTCCTCCCTAGAATCCCTTGCCCATTCAATGTCAGGCGCTATCCATTCCAAAATCTGCTCCAGCCTTCTCTTTCGGTGGTTATAATCTCATTTCCAGGTGTCCACTAGCCAGTGGTCATCGTCCTTGAAGGCAAGGTTCTTCTCCCAGATATCACTCGGCAACGCAAGAATGGCCTCAATCTTCGAGTAGGCTACATCGTACTTCCTGGGGAACTTCTCACAAATCTGCCTTGTGTCCTCGAGAGTTTTCTAAACCTCTAGGAACCTATTTGCTGCCCGAGCGACCACGTTGATACCTATGTTCCCTATGTCCAATACCTGTCGGAACCAATTTTTCGTAGTTTTGTCCAAGTTCCGTCTTTTTTCTAGTTTGTCAATTTGTTCTCTAGAGAGAAACTGAGGCGGGGCCGATGATGTTGTTGGCTGATCATCCGGAGACGACCACTATTGAATATAAGTTGTCAGATCGACCACTTGCTCCTTCAATTCCTCCTTGGAGATCTTATCCTGCTGGATAAGGTGCACCACTGTGGCGACCAACTCCTAGAGATGCTCAACTTTCTGCTCCATTGTGGCCACCCCCAGATCGATGGTGGAGACATTATAAGTTATGCCTTGTTCCCCAACCATCAGCGTTGCTATTTGCACTACTCTTGATCCCGAGGCATCCATAGTTATCCTCGATCTGACCCTCGACTTCTTGTCTTTTCTGGTGCTCACCCACGCTCTGGCCATGATGGTTTCCAACCTTGCCTTGGGATCCTTTGCTGTGGGAGTCTTTTGTTCGAGTTGCCTTTGTAGCCAATCAGGCATTTTAGGTTCTTCCCTTGGTGGTATACTTTGAGTCCCGCTGTCCCCCTTCTCGAGTTCGACAGTTCTGACAACAAGAGCCTTCTCATTTACTCCTGTATCTTCTTTTGCTTCATCAGAAACTTGCTCGAATGTCTCATGTTCAGCAGGAGACTTGACACGTAGCTGCTCCTTGGGTGAATTTTTCTTTTCAGTATCCTTTTCTGCGTTTAGAGTATCTTGGTGCTTCTCGGGGCTCTTTGTCTATTTACTCTCTTGGAGGAAAGTTTCCTCACCATGCTCTGGAGTCTTGCCACATTCTTCGGTTGGAGACTTGTTACCTTATGTCTCCGGAGCAACAGTCTCATCTTCTTGTGCAAGCCGATCCTCAGCCTCCTTGTCCTCAATCTCCTTGAGTTGTTTTCCCCACTTTGCATTGAGCCCGGGATCATTCAATTCTCAGATCATTTCAGCATCAAGGTCCTCACTGGCCTCACTGGACTCACCGACCTCACTTGAAGATTCATAGGCCACCTTATCAATTTTCCGACGCTTGAACAAGGGGTGTTCGTGATATTCAAACTCTTCATCTTCCGGCGCCCTCTCAGCCTCAAGCTGTTATCATTCACACTTGTTCGATATCTGCATGGTCGCCTTCATCTTTGGTGATTCAATAGAGGGGGATGCCATTGGAGTGGAGGCCATAGCCTGAGCTATTACAGCCTGAACTATTGGATTGATGAGCATCCCCGAAAGCTCAGAAGGCACATTCTGCATATACTTCACAAAAGATTCTGGAAGGCTTGGGGCTGGCATTTGTGGCAGCGAAAACAGAAGGAAGGGAAGGAGACATGGAGGGAGAGGTCATTGGCGAGGTGGCGGTGGATGATGAATCCACGGGAATGACCTGCGATATTGGAGGAGACTGAGCAAGATGAACAGAGATATCCACCGCAGGCGGGGAGGAAGTGGAAGTCAGAATTGAAGCAAGCGGGGTGGTGGTGGTGATTATAATGGGTGGAGATCCAAACGAGCTAGATCTTTTTCTCACGATCCTGAGGGGTGAACCCTTAGGCATCACCGTTGTCTTTGTGCCTCCTGTTGTTTTTCTTTTCTTTTTAGAGGGCTCTAGCTCGGGAGACTTACAGGCGTAGACCTTTGGTTTGGGCAGCTGTTGGCTAGCCTCCTTTCTTTTCTTGGTCTTCAGAGGTGGTGGGGATTTAGATGTCTCTCCAGTTGCAGCAGCGGCTTCCCCACCCTCAGAGCCACTTGACTCACTCACGTGCTCACTTGCAAGCTCGATGTATGTCAGGACGATCCCTTGTTGTTTCAATTGGGCCACCTTCCCGTCAATCCATGTTCTCGTTCAGGCTTCAATGGACCTGGTGAGCACACCAATATCATTAAGCTCCGGTGTATCCCAGTTGATAGAAGGCAGCGACAGGTTGGAAATTGTATCGTAAACTGGATCCACAATTGCCTCCTCATCCTCCTCCAGCTGATCAGGAACCGGGCATAAGTTCACCCTTCGTACATGGATGATGGTCATGCGCATATAATATCACAATTGTACCTCAAGATCATCCCTGCAGTTGGCCCAGAAGTCCTCAATGTTGTGGAGGTGGGCATATCCACGCCCCAGTGCCTTTCTAACATGGCCATAGGGATCCATCCGTGGCCTTGATGTATATTGTTCAAAATTATATTCTGCGAACTCCCTTTCTGAATATCCTACGCACTAGGAAATGTGGACCTTATACATCCCCTGTCCAAGGTTCATGGGGTAGACGGGGCCTGCCAGATGCTTCTCATTCAGGACACTGTGAATGTGTCACAGCTATCGAGTCAGCTCTAAGAGAACAATCCGGTCATTTGGGTACCGGGGCAGCTTGTTTGGTTTATCTAAGAAGCCTTTGGCGTGGATATATGTGAAGCTTGGGAACTGTATGTACCAGAAGGCGTATTGTTTGAGGAGGACCCTGGCACTGTGGGACGTCCTTCTATGAAAATCTCCTCCCACTACCGGATTACGTGGGCAATGAATGCGTCATTCACCCTGCAGTAGTTTATTTTGAAATTCCTAAACTACAGCTGAGGGTACTTGTCATATGGTTTGAGCTCTGGACCTGATGGATCACTTGACATCACTGTAAAACCTTGATAATGTCACCGATTGGCGAGGGAATACACCAAGTAAGAGGTCATGAAGAATTTGTTAGTTTTCTTCATAGTGGTAAACTGCTCGTGGAAACAGTCGCTGATTATCTCACCCCAATAGAAGGCAGTACCCTTACCTCGGAGGATCTGTTCTATGAAATAGAACATCCATTCTTGAAAGAAAACCGTGCCAGGAAGGCCCTTGACTCGACTGAGCAGCGTTACCAGATCATGGTAGTCTTCATGGAAGTCACTACGGTAGAGCTCCTGAGGGAGCTTCCCAGCACTAGCCCGCTTGTCCTTCAACCAACATTGGTTGATGAGCCTTTTACAATCCAATGGGTCCTGTTCCCACACCTCCTGACAGTCTTCCAAGGTGGGGACCTCCATGCTCTCGAAGGCTGGAATGTGGAAGGTGTTCGTAATGCCTGACGGAGACATATCTGCAAGGATATTCCCCTCATGATCCACAATTGTTCTGGTATTAGATTGGTATGCCTCAACACACGCCATCACTAGTTTCAGGACCACTAGGGCCAGTGGGAAATCTATAGCTTTAGCCAGTCCACTACTCTTTATCAACTTGACATTCATAGTTTTCGGGTTCATTCTAACCCTCTGCGTAAATTCATCAACATCGACCTGTCCGATGTTGGTATCTGAAACATCCCTCCAAAGGGTAGTGACCCTGGACTGGATAGGGACCCCTTGGAACTTGTACTTCATCAGTTCCTTGTCTTCCTTTCCCCTTGGTGGCTTAGCTGTTCCTTTTCCTTTTCTGGAAGCATCGGAAGTCTCTGGGCTGGATTACATAAATCCTGCACAACAGACGAGAATCAGTAACAACGAACTTGACAAAATGGCTAACGACAAATATCTGCATGTCAAGATTAGTTCGACAATCATAATTCATACTTAACAATCACAGAGGCAAGATATTTCATCATTAGAGGGCAGTGCAAACAATCTGAAGTTCTTGGGTCGGAAATCCCTTGGCAGAATGTCGCTTGAAAGGGAAAAATGAGAATGGAATTTCCATATGCACTTCCCGAAGTTGGATTTGAAGATTTGAAGTTGGAAATGGAAGAAAAGCAAATTCTAGCAAGTGGGTCGAAATCCATTTTGGATTTGGAGGTCATTTGATGCCCCATTTGGAGGTTCGGACATCATCTGCAGGGAAGCCATTGGAAACGGTGCAGAGGAGATGGAATTTCGGGTGATAGAATCCGGGTCTCGGATTGCCGTTGCCGGGAAGCAGCTACGGGTCGGCCATGTGAAATGGTGGAACAACAGAGGAAATCCGGTGAAGGAAACCCAAGAGGAAGCTTCTGGGAGTGGCCAGAGGGTTCAGAACAATTGGACGATGAACGAAGAACCGGGACCCGAAGATCGGGAAGACGCTCTGAGATTGCCGTGTGGAACGGTGGAGGAGGAACAAAATTTCAAGAAGGGAATTCCGGTGTCCAAAATCTAGAAGAAGCTTGGAGGAAAAAAGACCAAAAGCATGGGGTTTCGGCGGACAGCGGACCAGGGTCCAGGATTCGGGAAGACGTTCGGACGGGGCCGTTTGGAATGGTGAGAACACTACGGAATACCAGGAAAGGAATCCCGGGGGTAAAAGTCTGAGGGAAAGAAAATGGTAAGGGTTTCGACCAGGAGGTGAAACATTTTGCGGTTGGGAAACGGAGTCCGGGAAGCCGCAAGGCGGATGCCCTTTGAAACGACGAGATGATGACGAAATTCCAAGAATAGAATCCCAGGAACCGAATTCCTAGGACGAATTTGAAGAAAATTGTGAAGTTGATTTTAGACGGAAATGGAGGGTCCGGGATTCGAGGGTCAGGAAGATGCTCGGACGGGGCCGTACGGCGGAGACACAACGAAATCTTGAGAAGGGAATTCTGGAGATGGGAATCCGAAAGGAGGGAAAAGGTCAAAAATTCGAAGGAAGATGGCGGTACGGACGGCCGTGGGAAGACCCGGTCTTGGAAGACGCCAATGTCGTTTCGAAGAACAGCCGCGACGCGAGAAGGTTCCGAATCGATTTTTGGGTGATTTAACGACGGATTTTTATATTTTAAGATATGGGTTATGCTCGCAGGTGGAAAATCTACTTAGTTTAGGTTTCATTTTACATTTTACCCTCAAGAAAATTGAAAAATTCACAAAACAAAAGCTAGGGTGTGTGGGCGGAAAACCTACCTCGAAAATCTGAAGAACAGGCTGCCGAATGCACGGAGATCGCCGGGAAAGCACTTCGAAATCCGACAGGAGGAAAACCAGATTCACCAGGAGCTTTTAAATCTTTCTCTATCACTCGAGTCTTTGATAATGACGGCCGAAAAATCAGTTTTATAGCAAAAAAAAGCATTAATGCAACATTAAATCCTCCGTACGGTTGTAGGTTTGGTTGGTGAGCTTTTGGAAAATGCAGAGGCGGCGGGAGGTCCGGGGTCCGAGGTCCAGAAAGCCATCCTGGGACAACCGTTCTAAAATAGCGAAGCCCGAGGGGGAAACTCAGCCAGGGAAACCCGGAAAGGGAAATCCGGCGGAGGCAATCCAAGAAGGGAAACCCGAAAGAGGCAATCCAAAAGAGGAAACCCGGAGATTGCCACAAATGCCAGAATTTCGACAAGAAAAACTTGGATAGCCCGAGACTTAAAATATGGCATTGTGGAACGTGCTACTCCCTATTTTGGGGCACAAAAATGGGGTACGCAAAATGAGGTGAGACAAAAGGAACCAAAAAGGGAAAGAGGGAAAAGAGGGTCCCCGTTCCGAATGGGGCGTGTGTGCAAAATGCACAACAATAAGGACTTTAAAGTTTATTAGATGGACGTGAAGTCTACTTTTTTGAATGGAGAATTGAAAGAAGAGGTTTACATGGAACAACTGAAAGGATTTAAGTTATTAGAGAAACTAGATATGGTGTGTAAATTGAAGAAGGAACTATATGGATTGAAGCAAGCTCCTATAGGTTGGTATGCAAGATTGGAAATATATTTGATACAAAAAGGATTTAGTAAAGGAACCATAGATAGTAATCTTTATTTCAAAATTAAGGAAGATAAAATCTTGATAGTAGTTGTGTATTTGGATGATATTATCTTTTGTGGAAATGAAGCTATGTAAGCAATTTGTTGAAGAGATGTAGAAAGAACTTGAGATGTCAATGTTTGGGGAGACAAATTTGTTCCTTGGGCTACAAATCAATCAAACAAATAAAGGGATTTTTATTTCATAATCAAAGTATGCCAAAGAGATGTCGAAGAAGTTTGGAATGGAAGACTCCAAACCTGTATGCACTCCTATGGTGACTAGTTGTAAATTGAGCAAAGATGATGATCCACCTAAGGATGATCAGAGAAAATATAGAGCTATGATTGGTGGAATATTGTATCTAATTACTACTAGACTAGATATCATGCATGTAGTTTGTCTTGTGGCTAGATTTAAAGAAGAACCTAAAGAAACACATGTTGCAGCTCTGAAGAGGATATTCAGATATTTAAGAGGCACTCCAGATGATGGCTTGTGGTATCCTAAGGATACTAATTTGACATTAAGTGCTTATACAGATGTAGATTGGGCTAGTTGTGTTGATGATATGAAAAGTACAAGTGGTGGTGCATTGTTTCTTGGATGTAGATTGGTGTCATGGTTGAGTAAGAAGAAAGATTCAATTTCTTTATCCACTATAGAAGTTGAGTATATTGCTACAAAATCATGTTGTACATAAGTTTTATGGATGAGATTGACATTGAAGGATATCAAATTTGTATATGATGAGCCTATATCTATCTTTTGTGATAATACAAGTGAAATTAACATTTCAAAGAATCCAATGATGCATTCAAGGACAAAGCATATATCAATTAGGTATCACTTTCTGAGAGAAGGTTATGGAGAATGAGGTGAACTTGAGAATGTACCTACAAAGGATCAAATTTTTGACATATTTACTAAGGCTCTTCCTAAGGATACTTTCAAGTATCTTCAGGAGAAGTTGGGGGTCATTGCCCCTCCTTGTTTGAACTAGATGCACATGGAGATGCATCAGTTTAGTGGATCCATCGATCTATCTCTTTTCTGGATTGATGTTGGTGGCTACCTCCTAGGGGGAGTAGGTAGTGTCTTGTGTTGTCATTATGCAGAGTTTATAAGTTGTTTGGGTGTACTCCTAAGGGGGAGTATTTAGAGAAAGTATTTTGGTTCCGTGTCAAAGGGAGAGAAAAATGCAAAACTTTTATCCTTTTCCATTGATGTCAAAGGGGGAGAGAATCATGTGAAAAATTGAAAAACATTAGGGGAAAGAAGTTATGTATATTGTCTAATCATTATTGTCAAAAGGGAGAGAGAATCTTGTAAAAAGAGAGTGTACAGGAATAGTGTGTATGTTGTCTTTGATGGATTTTCACATCTTGTGTTTCCATCAATGACAAAGGGGGAGATTGTTGCAAGTATGGAGGTGTTGTCATTGATGTCAATAGGAAGTCTACTGGCTGGTGTTGTCATTGATGTCAATAGGAAGTCTACTGGTTGGTGTTGTCATTGATGTCAACTATGTGTTAAATAAGTTGTTGCATGATGAAAATGTCGAGGATATTGAGAAAACTATGAAAAAGAGGAAAATAGGTTATTGCAAGTTGTGCAAGTGTAGTTCAGATATTGAGGAAGTTTTGTGAGTACATGGAACTATATTTTTGTGGTAGTATTTGAAGATGAGTTGGAGTGAAGTAATGAGCTAAGATGATGTTTCTAGTACTTGGTTTCCAAGTTCTTTTGAGAAAATTTGATAATCAAAGAAAAAAATATTATGTAAGTGTTTAGAATGTGCTCCGAATTGTGCTTCATGTTTCTTCTGTGTTGATGCTATGCTTTTACAAATCTGATATGTTGTTTAGGGTTGTTAGAGGTTGCTATATTCAAAATTTTGGTTTCTGGATCATTGATCAGAGGAATTTGTGTTCACCAATATGTGAACTGGTTTTATAGTGTTGTACAAAAGTGTCTGGGAGAAATGTATTTGCTCCACATTTCTCCATAGTTTCTTTTCAGGACTTGTGGATTTGAAGGAGAGTTAATGGTGTTGTTCTCTTGCTTGTGTCAAGAGGACTCATGACTAGGTGTATCAAAATTTTCAGAAGCATGTACTTAATGTTTAATGTGTTTTCATGGGTAATGACCGACCTGGTGTCTACACTACATTAAAAAATGTTCAAGTATTAATAGAAGCATAGCGTGGCATGTGAAATTTAATTTTGGGTCTTAGTTAAGTGCTATTTTGGCCCCTTTTCATTCCTATCCACCGTGGGAATGCTTAGGTGCCTACCTAATTTGAATTGGTAAGTATAACAGATAGTTTTCGACTTTGGAGAAGGTGTTTAAGGTTAAGGTTGATATAAATAAGTGTGTAGTTGTTGTGAGATGAAAGAGAGAAGCAAGATAGATGCGAGATCAATGCAAGTGATGCGTGTGATGTAAATTTGAGTAGATCAGTGTGAACTTCAAAGTGTTGGACTTTTGAATGCAGTGAGTTGAAGGTGTTCACAATCTTTCAAATAAGGTTGTGAAAGTGTTGGAGCATTTGTGGTGGATTCCTTGTTATATTTAGAAGTTGTTCTTTGTGTAACATTTCTCTTCTATCTTCTTGTGTTCTTTCTATGGCAGTGAGCCCTAGTTGTGAGCCTTTTTAGACAGTGTGTCCTATTTTGGGAGTGATCCCTTGTACTAGTTTTTCAATTACTTATATTTTGAGCTAATCCTCATCGTAGTTTTTCCCTCATTAGGTTTTCCACGTAAATCTGGTATTCTCTTGTGTGTGGTATTGCTATTTCAGTTTTTTTAATTTGCATTTCATGATTAATCACATTAAAAAAAAAGGGTTTAATGAATGCACGTGAACCTGATTATTGTTGAGGGTTTTGATTTTTTAAGTTGCTACAATTTATTCACCCCCCCTCTTCATTGTCTTGTTCATTCAACAATATCTTCCTCCTTAGGATCTTCCTCACTGTCATGTATAGTTATTGGATATTTATCCTTCCTTTTCTTTCCTGCTACCTTGGTAGGTTCACCCTTCATTTTTTCTTTAGATGGGGCAGGAACAATAGTGGATGGTCCTTGTCCAGTAGTATCAACATACAACCCTTTTCCTTTATTGGCTTTCTTAGTAGCCTTACAGGCTCTAAAAATTTCATCATTGGGAAAGGCCTTTTAAGCCATTAGAGAGAACATGCTATAACATCATGTACCCTTGTTTATATTTCATCATTCACATCCATTGAGCAATCTTCATTAAAAATGGGCTGCTTATATACTTGTCAATTGCTATAGTAGGGTATAGGACCTTTCCATCTTCTTTTGTGTCCTTAATCGAATGATATTTTGTGCAATGTTTGATTAGATTTACTATGAGTGAAAAAATAATATTTCATTCTTACTTTGAACTCTTCTTCATAGTTGGCTCAGTGGTCTTCAATCTTAGTCTTATGGACAAAAAAGGAGTCTATCACTGTGCTAATTTTACCAATTGGGTTAATCCTCTTCCTAACATCATTATACAACACCAAAGAATACTTAGACATCTCCACATAAACATGTTTTGCATTTTACATATTTACACATGAGAACACCCCTATTTGGATAGGGAAGTTGTACTCGAGCTTATGTTTTCCAACAATGAGCTGGTGAACCTCAATCACTTGTTGGCATACTTCCAACAAGATAATTTTGTCTAAATGGTATTTGGGAAGCTGGTATGGAATTTGTGGAAGCCTACCACTCTGATGTACAAGAAATTCTTAAATTGAATGTACCAATTTTCAAAACCCTTTAGTCCTTCCATAACTTCATTAAAGATTCTTCTAGAGAAATCGCCCTCCGGTCCTCTGATCACAACATAATTAAAGTTGTCATAGATAATGTAGAAGTGCGTATAGAGATTCTCCAGCTTCAATTGAGGATAGTGTTCATAGATGGTCACTTCTCCCAACTCAAAATAACCAATTATGTCAAGTCCTGAGAAGATAACAAATAAACCAAATAAGAAGTCATATAGAATTTTGAAGTAGTAAGAATAGTGCTCAACTGGTCATGGATGGTGTCACTTATGAGAGTAGCCAAGTCAATCTTTTTCTTGGTGGCATCATTGATGGCCTTGATGAATTTCACCATCCATGGGTAAAAATCTCTGGCATGTTGGTATCCAAACATTCTTATTAAAATAATAAAATCCTTGATGTCTTCTTTAAATCTGCTCCTATGATGTACCTTATCCAATTTGAAAACTAATTTCCTAGGGCGGACAAACATGTTATTATTAATGTAGTCCAGGTTCTCTACTTAATGATCATCAAAGTATTTAATAGCCTTCTTCATATCCACTACCTCATACTAGAGTTGAGCATGAATTCTGAAGATCTTATCAATCATGTCAGGAGTTACATCAAGGACAACCTCTCCCGATGATCTCATCACCTTCTTGGTCTTGTGTTTGTAGTAATTTTTACAATTCAAGACCAATTCTAGGGATTGAACGGTCACGAGGAAAGTAGCAGCTTGCACTAATCTTGAATTGGCCAGTGTTGTGGCCATACATGTTCTAGTTTCTTCATTACTGATCATTCACTTGAATTATTCCATGTCTACATGATTGAGGTCAGTGTCTCCAATTTCATTGTATAAGGAAAACATCTTGGAAGGTGGACGATATTCTTTATATTGGTACTTCATTTTGGTAGAATCTTTTGGTGGCATATCTCCTGCATGTAAAAACACCAAGTGTGACTATTTACTTAGGTTATAAGAAAGAAAACCTTCAAAACCAAGTTACATTAGCCAATATATATATATATATATATCGTATCACAAAATCTTAACTCATTTCAAAGAAGATTAATAGTTCATACAAACTTTTGGGGATTGACCCTCGAGCCTACCCCTTACCTCATACCAAAAGGATTAAAAAATTTACACTTAAGAGTTCACTTTTCTTATTTTTGGTCTGATGAGGTGAAAATAACCTCATCATAATAAAATTTGTAAAGCTCATTCTTGCTAATTCAATCCTAAGCCTGTGCCAATTTATTAAACTTTAGAAGAATTAATTACTTATTTTTAGAAAAATTATGCTTTCTTTCTTTCTTTTAATCAATTGAGGAAATTGTCCAAAGTAGGTTTAATGGGTTGGTTTGAGTGTTGTTGTAGGGATTAACGGGTCATCATGCAGCTGTTACAAAAGTTAGCCAGCACGTGCCTCAAAGTGATTCTGCGAACCCACTCCTTGAAGCCTGGATGATGCGCCGAAGATTCAGTTTTAGTTCTTTTAATTCAATTGTTTAAAACTTTATGGCTCTTCTTGAGCCTTCTGCATGTTTTAAGAAGCTTTAAAGACATCAAGATAGTTTTGAGATTAAGGAAGACTTTTTAAATGGCTATCCATGCCATCGTAAATTTAGGATCTAGTTAGAAAGTTATCTATAAAACTATAATTTCATAAGTAATAAAACAGTCAGAGAAAAAGTATCGTTATGTTGTTTACATGGATTTACAAATCACTGTGCAATGAGTTATCTATTTTCTGTTTATTGGTAACTGTTGAATGCAATGATTGAGACTTTATGTCGTAAGAGGATTTGAACATCTGTAGTTTATGTGAGTTAAAGATGAAGTAGTAGCCCGTGAGCTGGCCACTCGAGGGGAGTTAGTCTAGATAGATAAGTATCCTGTTGATTAAGTTATTTCCTTTGCTTATGATAAATTGCTATTCAGTAGAAAATAACAAGTTGTTGAAGAGTTTAGTTAAGTTTTTCCAAAGCACCTTTGTCTTTAATTTGTATGTCTTTCTTCTATAGTTGATAATATTTCTTTGCTGTTAGAAGATGCTTAATTGTTTGTTTCCATAATTTTTTGCTTCCGTAGTTTACCAGTTATTTAGTCTACTTGTTTCTATGCTTTCTAGTTTAGTAGTAATGTTTTCTATATTAGTTGTCTTATGCTTTTTAATTTAGCTTTCCTTAATTTTCCTAGAGTAAGATCATTTTCGAAGTTAAGTAGTAATGGCTTTGGTTTAGTCTCAACTTCTGTAGTTTAAAAGAAAAATTGAAAATGTAAAATGAGTTGTTTGAATAATCTCCTTTTGCAAACTGCCTTGGACACTACCCGGTTGAAAATTGACATTCAATTATTCTAAAGTAGTAGGACCTAACGACAACCTATCACTTTTTGGCGCCGTTGCTGGGGAGGTTCTTAAAAAGCCTTTGAAAGTCTTTTTGTTAAAAGTGTTATTAAGAGACGGTTTGAATAACTTAGTTTTATGCCAAAATATCTTAGTTGGCTTTCTTTTCTGCATGGTCAAGAAAAGAGGCCCCCATAGACATTATATACCAAAACCCCCCCCAAAATATGTACCTATCATACCTAGGGAATCCTAAGGCTCAGACAACCACATTTTCGAAGAATTATTTGAGCCTACTCCACCTAAGGCTTTCCATTATTTACCGGTCGAACAACTAGATACCGAGGAAGTTGTTTTTGAGGAACACACCCTTCTAAACACCATGGCAGATCGTAGAACTGAACCTAACCATAATGAACCTCAACCTCCTAGAACGTTTACCTATCCTATCACATTGGACACTGATGATGATACTGCCATGAAGAACATCTCTCTAGCTTTCCTTCCAACCTTCCGTGGCTTGTCGTTGGAAGACCTTGACCAATTTCTCTTTGAATTTAAAGTCCTATGTCAGACTTATGATTATAAGAATGACAATCAAAAGCTGAAGCTTTTTCCATCAACTTTGAAGGACTCAACAATGCGCTAGTTCATGGGACTAGGTTTAGGAAGTATAACATCCCGGGAAGAAATGGAGACTATTTTCTTGCACAAATACCAGAGTTACTGTAGGGTGAGTGATCGCAAGGAGGAGTTGTTTAAGCTAAGGAAAAATGAGGATGAAAGTTTAGAGGACTATCTCTATAGGTTCCTCTTCCTCTCCAAGAGATGTGGAGAAACAACCATTAGTGTGGAGATTCTCAAAACAATATTTCTTAAAGGTCTTGATGATGACGCTCGACAAAACCTTGATTTAATGGGAAAAGGTGACGTGTCTCAATTAACTCTTGAAGACATATGTGAGCTTTGTCAGAATTTCTCCCGTACCAGGGGAGGAATCCACAAAACTTATCTTTTTAAAGGGTCGAATGAGATAGGTAAGCTCCGTGAAGAAATAGAAAATCTAAAAACGGATATTCTCATACAGTTGAATACCACCCTAGATGGTATACAAGCTAAAACCCGCAACCCAGAGACCTTCTCAATTTATTGTCCAAGGTGTTGGAATAAACATCTGTTGCGTGAGTGTCCTTTGGATAAAGTCAATATTTGTCAGCTGTGTGAGAAAAATCATCTTACAAACCAGTGCGAGCTTTTATCAGATATTAAGAATACTAAGAAAAAAACCATTCAGGTTGAAGAATAAATACATGCTTTAAACCAACGTCAAGGAGGTAATTTTCCTTATGGTCAGAATCCTAATCCTACATGGAGGCCACAAAATAACTGGGCTCATAATCAATGGATGACATCTTGGAATTAGTCACCTCCACCTCCACCTAATTGGGGAACTCCCTCTTGGGGATCACAATATTGGACAAACCACACATGGGGAAATCAACAATGGCCAAATCAACCCCAACAATAGTGGTACCAACAACATGCGGTACCCCAATGAAATCAGGCACAAAATCAGTTCTATACTAAGCCAAGGAGGAATCAACAACAAAACTTGTTACCCCCACCTCAAAATCCTCCTCAACCTGAGCAAATAAATCAACCTCAGATTCCAGCGCAACCGCTTCCCAATCCTAAAAATAATCACCAAAATACGCCAATTTATTCTACAGAACATGAAAATGTTACTAGGCTTAATGCAATACACTTCGGAAATGTGTAGTTGCATTTTGGTCGAACTCTTCAACCACCAACCATTGAAGAAATAGAGGAAGAAACTAAGCCTACCAGTCCAACAAGAGACACCTTGTCTAAACAAGATAGTACTCCTCATGACAATGAGCCTTTTTCAGTGGTAGGGACTGCTGACTTGCCTCAGGGGGAGGAGGATCCACTCTTAAGTCAACAGAAGGAGGATCTCGTTCCAAGAAAGAAGAGGATGACACCATATCCAGAATGATTAAAGTCCATAACTCCAGAAAATACTCTGGAAGTATCTTTGGCTACGAAAACTGCATTAATTCAGGAGATTAAATAGTTGCAAATTGAAGTTCCTTTGTTACAAGCAATAAAAGAAATCCCTGAATTAAACCAGTTAATAAAATGGTTAAGTATCAAAACACCAGGGAGGAAGCCAAAAATGATAAACACCATTCATATACATGGTTATCTAGCTGATTTTCTGTCTGGAAAGACTATTGCTCTGAAATACGATGATCCTAGAAGTCCTCTTATAATTGTTACGGTCAATGAGGTAACAATACCAAATGCATTAGTGGATCTAGGAGTAGCTATTAATGTGATGACAGTGGATGTGATTGAAAAATTAGGATTAATTGATTTATGTCCTACAACCACAGTCTTACAAATGGAAAATTAGTCTATAGCCATCTCGAAGGGTGTCATTAAGAACGTCCTTGTCAAAGTTGATGGATGGGATTATCCAGTCAACTTTTAGGTGATTCAATCACTGACACCTAAGGATAGCTATCCTATAATCCTTGGAGGACCTTGGCTAGCTATGGTTACCGCTAAGATTGACTATAGGGAAGGAGGAATGACCATTTCGCATGGCCAGGATAGCAAATGCTTGTTCTTATATCCCCCTGCTAAGCCCATTAAGCATGAAAAAGTCTGGGTTGATGAACTTGAGGAATCTAATGGTTCAGACAATTTAGCCTCCCTAGCTATGGTGGGCTATGGTGGTAATCAAACAACACGGGGAAGAACTGGAAGAAGAATTAGTAGACGAGATAGCATGCCTTGCTATAACCCAGAATGATGAGGAAATGATAGATGCTCCAAGAATTTTTGGACAGCCAATTGATATAAGTGGAATAGAGCACAATTACACTACAATGGGAATGCCATGTCCCTTAGGAAATATGATTCCCAGAACAAGTCATTTCTATGAGGATATCACAAGGTTTCACCATCTGGTACCTCATAGTTGTCCTGTTGTTACAACCTATGTATACTATAACCACGGTTCATCCTAGAACAAAATTGATAATGCTATTACCAGGAAAAACCTTGAATATCAATAGTTGGTTGATAGAAACTCAAGAGGATAAGTTGTTTAATATGTTGGTACAAAGATCCAAAGCTTTTTCTTGGGATTATACGGACATGAGGGGAATTCACCCAAGTGTTTGTACTCATCATATTTATACTGATATCAATATAAGGTCTATTCGCCAGCCGCAAAGGAGACTCAACCCTACATTAAAGTATTTGGTCAAAATTGAGATTGAAAAACTCCTTCCCGTTGGATTTATTTATCCAATCTCTGATAGTAAATGGGTATCACCTATGGTGGTAGTCCCAAAGAAAAATGGGAAGTGGAGAATCTATGTAGATTATCGAGAACTTAATAAAGTCACTTATAGAGACTATTTTCCCTTACCATTTGTTGATCAGGTTCTGGACAACTTGGCTGGGGGGAAGTATTTCTCCTTTCTGGATGGATTTAGTGGTTATAATCAGATATAGGTTGCTCCAGAAGACCAAGAAAAAACCACGTTTACTTGCCCTTGGGGCACATTTTCATATAGAGTGCTTCCTTTTGGACTATGCAACGCTCCAACAACTTTCCAGAGAGTTGTTCTTGCTATATTTTCTGCTCTCGTTAATGACTGTGCAGAGGTTTATATGGATGATTTTATAGTCTATGGATCAACCTATGATGAAGCTCTTCAGAACCTAGATCGAGTTCTACAAGTTTGTGAGGAAAATAGACTATCCCTAATCCATGAGAAATTCTTAATAATGGTGGAGCAAGGAATAGCCTTGGGTCATCATATTTCCTCAGAAGGAATAAAGGTAGACCCTAAGAAAATTGAAGTCATCCAACAGTTGACAACTCCTCAAACTTAGACAGAAGATTCATAGAAGGCTTTAGTAAAATTGCAGCTCATATGTTCTCTCTTTTACAGAAAGAAGTAGAGTTTGTCTGGACATCTAAGTGTCAACAATCAAAGAAAAACTTGTCTCTGCTCCTATTCTGAGATGGCCAAACTGGAGTATTCCCTTTTATATCTATGTTGATACTTCTAACGAGGCTATCCGAGTAGTTCTGGGACAAGAAGATGAGAACGAAGGGAATTATGCTATATATTTTATTAGTAAAAATATTACTTCGGCAGAAAAGAATTATAAAACAACAGAAAAAGAATTCCTGGCTATTGTTCACGCTATCAAGAAATTTGGTCATTATATTACAGGGTATAAGGTCATAGTTTACACAGATCACTCAGCTGTGAAGTACCTAATGAAAAAACCTGTGGTAAATGGTTGAATTATGAGATGGCTATTGCTTCTTCAAGAGTTTAATGCCATGATTCTTGATAAACCAGGAAAATATAATGTGGTAGCCGATTTTCTGTTACGAATCAAACATGAGAAAGACAACATTACCCCTGTACAAGATGATTTTCCAAATGAAAATCTATTTGTGATTTCTGTAAAATCACCTTGGTTTGCAGATATCGCTAACTATTTAGCTACATCTAAGATACCTCCTGTATTCACATCTAAGCAAAAGAAGCGACTAATCAGGGAGAGTGCCCCATTCAAGTGGATCCATGGAATATTATTTCGTTGTGGCCCTGACATGATTTTGAGGAGATGTGTAAGAGTTGATGAAACCTACAACATTTTGAGGGCCTATCATGATGACCCGTCGGGAGGACATTACTCTGCAAAGAGAATTTCCCACAGAGTCCTAGGTGTCGGATACTATTGGCCCTCAATGCACAAAGACATTAAGAACTATGTGCACCATTGTGATGAATGTCAGAGGGTAGGAAGACCAACTACCTCTTCGGAAATGCCATTGCAGCCTCAGGTAGTCCTTGAACCATTTGAGAAATGGGGTTTAGATTTTATCGGACCCATAGATCCTTCCTCTCAAGGGAAAGAGCATATATTGGTTTGCATTGACTACCTGACAAAGTGGTTAGAAGTTCAAGCCTTGAGAATAGCTAGGGAAGAACAGGTCGCAAACTTCCTTTATAATAAAATCATCCTTAAATTTGGAGGCCCTTGAGCTATCATAATTGATCAAGGACCCCAATTCATGTCTCGAGTGCTTCTGGAATTTACCAAATATTTTCAGGTAGGCCATAGAAAGTCATCTGCTTACCACCCTCAAGCGAATGACCAAGTAGAAGTGACTAATAGAGAACTAAAAAATATTCTAACAAAAATAGTCTCTTCTGGAAGAAAAGATTGGGCCAAGAAGCTCCCTGAAGCCGTATGGGCATACAATACTACCTGGAAATCTACAACTGGATTTAGTCCTTATGAGCTAGTTTTTGGGAAGAAGCCTCTTCTTCCCATTGAGTTCGAGTTATAAAATCTATGAACAGAAATGGAATTAGGTCTAGATTTAAAAAGAGTCCAAGTTGAAAGAGTTTTGCAACTGAGAAAATTAGATGAACTTCGTTTAGATGCCATTCATCAAACTAAACTAATTTAGCATCAACGAAAGATATGACACGATAGACATATTAAGGAAAAGGAGTTTCACAATGGGGACTGGGCCTTGTTATTTGATTCTAAATACAAAGACCATAAAGGCAAGCTCAAAACTCATTGGTTGGGACCTTATGAAGTTGAGGAAGTCTTTTCGAATGGAACTATTTAGCTAAAACCAATTGATGGTGACACGCAAACTCTATTGGTTAATTGTCATCACTTATGTGTCTACCATAAGCCAATCAACAAGGAAGACTTTACAAGGATGGTCAAAATGCAAGGTGAGGTCCAATGTGTTGACTCTGCCATGGAAGAGTCTATTCAGTAAAAATGTTAGGCTTCTGTGTTTAAAAATAAATAAAAATAAAAAATAGAAAAATAAAAATAAAAAAATAAAAAATAATAGACATGTATGCTGATATATTTCCCTTTATTTTATCTTTTGTCATTTTTGGACTTAGCTAAAATTTTTTTCTTCATATTTTTGCAGGACTTCTCAAAAAGCAAAGAGTAACTTCCGGAGCACCCTCCAAAGATACTCCAAAATGTTATGGGACCAATGCTCTGGAACTTGACATTTTCAAAATCCCGATGCTCTGGAACTTGAATTGAGATTATCATAAAGAGGAGACGTTATACACTAAGGTTCAAAGTCATGAAGATTCTTTGCCATGTTACTCAAACCATTCATTTCGTTGCTGCTCCAGCTGCATCTTTCAGCGATGCTCCAGAACCTTTCCATTCCATTGCTGCTCTGACTGCATCTTTTAGCGATGCTCCAGAACCTTTCCGTTCCATTGCTACTCCAGCTGCATCTTTCAGTGATGCTCCAAAACCTTTCCATTCCATTGCTGCTCTAGAACCTTTCATTCCATTTTCCTCCAGTTGCATCTTTCAACGATGCTCTGGAACCCTTCATTTCATTCTGGTTCAGCTGCATCTTTTAGTGATGCTCTGGAACCTTCATTTTATTCTTGTTTCAGTTGCACCATACATTGATGCTTCAAAAATTATGCACTCATTCAAGCGCGTTGACCAAAATACGTGCTCTAGAACTTGTTCGGTTATCTTCCACCAACTTTTTCAAAATTTTAAAATTTTCACTATTCTTTCGCCAAAATATCCGATACATTTGTCTTTCTATTTTTGCTCTAGTTATATGTAACCCACCCAAATCCATACTCCTCATTGACAGCTCTGTCCCCCATAGAATTCCACACCATATCATAATAACTCTACCGTCATTTCAACCAATACGTTCACGTCATTGTATCAAATATGTGAGGATTAAGATCTTCGAGCGATCACAGAACGAGAGTAAGTATTAATTTTTGCTTTAAATAGGTAGTTATTTTCAAATAAAGAATAATAAATTGGCACAAACCTCACTTTGAAATTAGTAATTCATGCCACCTGGAGATCAATCATTTGTACGGCAAGCCTTTTTCAAACCTCCATGCAGATTGGAAATCATTGAAGCATACATTGCAAATTAAAAATAAATAAATTCTGGAGGCAATATTTTCAAAAAGAACCTGTGTGGGAGCTTTGTGTTGGAATTGAATTACTTGCAGTGTACAAAATCAAAAAATGGGGGGTGGAAAAAGAAAGGCAGAGCTAGATTTAGCGAAAAAATTACTGGGGTTGAGTAGCATCTCCAGATTGTTCGAGGAAGAAGGGTGGTTAGAGTTCATCAAGAAATTTGAAGGCCATAATGAAAAGCTAGTAAGATCCTTTGCTGAGAACTACACCAATGGTGAAGCAGTACTTCAGGGGAAGTGTTTTAAGGTAAGCTCTAAGATTATTTCTTGCTTATCTGGATTAGAGCATAAAAGCATAAATATAAAAGAAACCTCTAAAGTAATGTACCAAAAATTAGCCGAATTGTTTGTTAGAGAAGGAGACCCATATCCAATGGTGGTAGTGAGTACCAGGGGGAAAAACGAGGGGTTTTAGAGAACTTCCATATTAGAACCCTAAGATACTACTATTGCACGGATATTAAGGTACTTTACTTGTGAAGGTCAACTTACCATAGTTGTAGGGCCTGCCTTTCGTATGTTGACCCATCTACATCACGGAAGGGAGGACCCAACTCTTAGGGTTAATATGTTGAAATTCTTGTTTGATTCCTTAAATACTTCCATGGAGAGGTATAAAACAGGGTATGGGCCCTTGAAACACCACAAGTTAATTCAATTAATTTGCAAGTATCACTTCCATAAGAAATCCAAAGGGAAATGGGAGAAATTTATAGAGCAAATGGAGAAGCCTACAATTGCAAGAACCATAGAATTAGGGGAATCATCCCAAAAGGCTATTCCATCATCTGGAGCAACCTCCCCTAAGGGTTCTCTGACTCTAGAAACTCTTAATCCCACCACTCCTAGTGAGGATTTTCCAGACCTCTGTGGTGATAAATTCCAAACCCCTAACATGCAAGAATAGATTCATGTTGTTTATTCTGACACAAGTAAACCAAGAAAGAAGAGAACAAGAAAAAATCCAACACCTATCATTTTGCAGGAATCACCTCCACTTAGAAGAAGTAAGCGGTTGGCTTCTGAATTCTCTGAAACCCCAATATAGGGTAAGGAGGGAAGTTCACAAAAGAAAAAGCCTAAGCAGCCACAGGAACCCATAGAAATTTTAGAACAAGCTAGTGAAGAGGAAACACTCCTAAATAGAGAGGATTCAAGTGAAGTATTTCCTTTTCATTATGCACATATAGAGGAAATTTTCAATGATGGAACTCAGGATAGAGAACCTATAGGGGATTGCATTGTGCCAAAAAAATTGTCACCTAGTGTAGATAAAATTGTTGAAACAATTGAAACCAGTTGTGCTAGTGCTGAATTAGAAAGGTATAAACTAGAAATTGCTGATTTATAGAGGCAATTGTCTGAAAATAATGAGTTTATAGAATTGCAGAAAGAAGAGTTGGTTGTAAAAACTGCTATAATAAATAAAAGGGACCAAGAAATAAAATATTTAAAGCTACAATTGCAAGAAAAAGATTCAAACATCTATAAATTGCAGGAACAAGTACAAGAGTAGTATGAAAAACATAAAACTTATAGTGAGAATATTGCACAAAAAGATGTGGAAATAGGAAAAATAAAACAAAATTTTATGCTCATGCTCTCAGCTTTCGAGGAGGACAAGAAGATAAAGACTGAGGAGTTGAACACTTCTATTAGCAGAATAGTTGAATTAGAAGAGGATCTGAAGGAATGCACTATAAGACCCCAAACTGAGTCCAAAGCAATTCAAATAGAACCAGTTGTAATTGATTGGTTCCAGGTCAGCATTCCACCTCTACTAACAAAATGGATGGAACAGTGATACTTCCTCATAAATTTACAAACTGAAAATTATAGGCTCAAGAAAGAATTGGTGCTCCTAAAAGAGTCATTTCACAAAGCGTGCAGAGGGAAGTAGGATGCCTGTGAACTTATGGAATATTTTCTGAATTGTAGAAGGCCATCGAGAATTTACTCAATGTTTTTAAATGAACAATGGATGAGATGGAAACTGTTCAGGATCTATAACGATCAACCCTATGAGCCTAATGACAAAGAGTTTGTAAAAATATTTGTAGAATCAACTCCTGAAGATTAGGATTTAGTTTGTGAATTCTTTTTGCATGATTTGTTATTAGAAAATCATACAGATTTCTTTGTTAATCTATTTTTTGGAGAGGTAGAATTGCTGGCATTTCTCTCAACTATGAGAAATCAAATTCATTGGCAAGATAGGACAAAATAATTTGTACATGTGGAGAAAATAGTGGGTCTCCAGATCAGGTCACCAAATTCAAGGCCTGAGGGGTTCAAAGCTACATTTCTGTCTCTTCTAGTTAATGAAAAGATGAGGGAAAGGTATGACAATTTCCTTAAGATGTGTTATGACAATTTCATAGCAAATGGATAGAAATTAATTGGCAAAGCATGACATGCCTGCAAGGAAAGGTTCACCCCTCTTCCAACTTATTTAAAGAAAAGAGAAGTTATTTCTCCTCTAAACATCAGATGGTCATTTAGAAGGGCTGATGCTCTAATTAAAATCATGAAAACACTCAGAACAAAGTGGATAGGAATGAGATACAGGCCCCCCTTCCTACTGAATCCACCCCCGTCTTTTAATATTTCCACATATCAGAATGATAGACTCTTTAAAGAGTGGAGAGAGAATGTGATGTTCCATAAAGGTTTCATTCATAACCCTGAAACTTTCGATGCATCAGCCAGGGAAACTCATGATCTCAATGATCTTTATGAAGAATGAATAAAACTCAAGGATTTAACTATGGAGCAGGAGGACCTGCCAGAAATTAGGTAGGGAATGAAATGATGAGGTAAAAATAACCTCATCATACTAAAAATTTGGAAAGCTCATTCTTGCTAATTCAATCCTAAGACTGTGCCAATTTACTAAACTTTAGAAGAAGTAATTACTTATTTTAAGAAAAATTATGCTTTCTTTCTTTCTTTTAATCAATTGAGGAAATTGTCCAAAGAAGCTTTAATGGGTTGATTTGAGTGTTGTTGTAGGGATTAACAGGTCATCATGCAACTATTGCATAAGTTTAGCTAGCACGTGCCTCAAAGTAATGTTGCAAACCCACTCCTTGAAGCCTGGATGATGCGCCGAAGATTCAGTTTTAGTTCTTTTAATTTGGTTGTTCAAAACTTTATGGCTCTTCTCGAGCCTTCTACATGTTTTAAAAAGCTTTAAAGACATAAACTTAGTTTTAAGATAAGGAAGACTTTTTCAATGGCTATCCATGCCATCATAATTTTAGGATCTAGTTAGAAAGTTATCTATAAAACTATAATTTCATAAGTAATAAAATAGACAGAGAAGAAGTATCGTTATGTTGTTTACATGGATTTGTAAATCACTGTTGAAATGAGTTATGTGATTTTTGTTTATTGGTAACTGTTGAATTTGAATGATGGTGACTATATGTCATAAGAGGATTTGAGAATCTATAGTTTAAGTGAGTTAAAGATGAAGTAGTAGCCTGTGAGTTGGCCATTCGAAGGGAGTTAGCCTAGATAGATAAGTATTTTATTGATTAAGTTATTTCCTTTCCTTAGGATAAATTGTTGTTCAGTAGAAAATAGCAAGGTGTTGAAGAGTTAAGTTA